>JAOVVH010000043.1:17189641-17201101 GCA_028566435.1 Scorpiodoras heckelii
GAGCTCTTCACAAGCACAAGTACATTTTTACCCATGGACACTAAGGTATAAACCTTTTTTGACCACAATAGAAGCTAGGCCTCTCCAATTATTGACTGGAAGTGTAAACATTCCTTTCATCTGCTCAGCTTGTATATTCAATCATTGGCCATTTTCTCTGGTAAACCTACCATATAGGCACACAGTCACTAGCAGTTGCCCACCTGTTGTTCTATACAATCAATCTGACCTTCACTATCCTGTCCAATGGTGGAAAAGGACCACTGCAGACCAGACATTATTTGGGTGGTGCGTTATTCTCAGCATAACCGTGACCCTGACATGGTCGGTTGTGTTGTGCTGGTACATGTGCAACTGCTGATTTCATAACCTGGTTGTTATTTGTCTGATGCACATAGAGTGTGAAATTCACATGTCACACGTTTGGCTCCAGCATTTTTATCACACATTGATTCAGCTCAGTACAGGTAGAGCATGAGTGAGAGAGAAAGAGAGTAAGAGAGAGAGCATAGAAACATACAGAACTACAAATGCACACTACCAGATTCATCCTGTGGACAGTAGGTCAGGGTTCTCACCATGCCTTTTCTTTATAAGAAAACCTTTTATGGTATCAGCATCAGTGTTTTCATCATGGAGAGTATTGTAAAGGGCAGGTGGCATCTTCAGCTGAGTAATGTACCAATTAGCACACCTTCATATTCCTGTGGCAACAATCACCTTACCGCTTGCATGGTGCTATTTTCAAATTGGATCTACCACATTCTAAGTATCAGCATGTGACTGCTGATATATTTTTAATAAACTCAAGAAGTCCTCATGTTGTACATGGATCACACCGTTGTGGTTTGCTGCAGCGATTTTCAAGTTCTTTGTTAGCTTCTATTATTTGCTTGTTCAGATTCAAACTTTTTTGCCCTGGGCTCAGACTCAGTCCTATTTCCTCTTGCTCTCTCTCTCTCTCCTCTCTCTCTCTCTCTCTCGCTTGCTCACTTTAGTTCTCTCTCTCTCTCTCTGAGCAGTGTTTTACAATGTACTCCAATTAGATTAAACAGGATTTGCTGGAGGATGATCTACAACTGGCCAGTTATGAAAATCAATCAACACAATGAGCTTCCTAATGTTCCTTATAAGATCTACTAGGTGAGCCCACTTCTTGACAAGAGACAGATTCCATGGCAACAGTACAAAGGCAAACAAATGTCATTGTAAGACATAACCTAATAATGTATCACTACCAAATTTATCACTCCAGAAATAATAGCACATTAGTAATTTTTTCAGTAGGAGGTGTTTTCTTTTTGGATTTGTATAGGAAGTAGGCCTATAATGGAGAGACTTATCTAATCAACACAAAACCAACACACAAAAAAGTGTGCTTTTGGTGGTTGAATAAAGGAAACTGTCTGATGGCCTAGACAAGAACAGTGTACATCTTAAAGGTCTGAGATTTACAGTGGTTTGAAAGGTCACCGTCTGCATCTCGTAGGCAGCTGGGACTTGTAAATGACTCCTCTTATCAAATGTTAATGCTGCCAGACCCACATTGCTTCAGGGACAAGGGGGAAATAGCCTATGTCTGTGAGGTCTTAAGGTCCCACAGAAACAAATAATTAAATTTGTATGCAAAAAACGGACGCTAATTGCATCCCGACTCTCGGAAACTCAAATGGAGTTCTTTGTACTCTTGCCATCTTGGCAAGAAGCGTCTTTTAGTGTGACAGTTGTACAAACTAAAGGCAACACACACACAAGGTTTGCCTTGCTATTCTTTGAGGACCCTTAATCAGTTAATTAATGTCATGCCTACACCTAAACTCAACCTTTTTTGTTTTGTTCTGGGTTTTTTTTTTTATAACAGCTGTAATTCTCATCATAGGAACCAACTCCCCCACACAACATGAGACATTCCTTTATTTGTTTGAACATTTGTTCCCCACTAAGATATAAGAACATGCCCCCTTCCCTACCCAAACATTTGATATGAATTCCTTTGAGACACTTTAATTGTTTAAATCATTATCTATTGCATTTAAATTACTGTGTATTGAACTACCAAAAATATAACTCGGATCAAAAAGTAAATCTCTCCAGTATACAGTTTTGGTTGCTTGTAGGAGAAATATTATTGCACTGCATAATGACAAGTGATAATCTGTTAAATGCTCCTTTTCTTGGGCTGATAATTTAGTGCAAGAATCAGTGAAGAGAAGCCCACCAGAAGTCATCACAGTGCTAATTATCTGCCAAATCAAGCACGAGTATAAATTTGATTGTCCTTGAAGTGAGCAATGAGAGCAATTCATTATAGACTACTATTAATGCAGACAGTTTGCACAAATACTCTCTAAACACAAAGCCTGCTCCACTTTATATTTATGCATGTCTGCAGACATAAAGAATAGTAATTGTATCAGCATTAATTATACATGGAGACCAGGTTGTCCAAACAAAATTGAGGCATACAATGCACACTGCCAGAGACTGCTGTAAATCCACAGGCATTTCATCCTGCTGTTGCTACACAATTGCCCTAAATGCAATGCGGTCTTTTTTTTCCCTTTGAACAAGACGACTGCACCAGTTGGAGGACAAAAAGACACCCTAGCACCTGATTTAGTAGGTCACATTGCCCCCTGTTGAACATTAGCTGCATGTGTAGGCATTTTTTTTTAAGTGTCTCTGACTTGAAATGCCTGATTTCAAAAGGCCCAGAAAGTCATCAGAAATATGGAGATGCACCATAGTAATCAGAGTGTATTTGGTCATAAATGCAAGGTAAACAATATGAAAATATTAGGCAGGTTGCTGAATGGCAGATTTAGAAATGGAACCAGCACCTATAGTTGTGTTTTTGAGTGTTTTGACAACAACCTTACCAACCAGATAAGGTTTTATACTTTAAATTATCTACTGTGGATTTTACAAAAGAAATGACATGCACGTTCACACTGCAAATAGAGATGTGGGAGCCTAATGGCTATAGCAGACATATATGGATTTCCTGTCAGGGTTGCTGTATAATAGCACGGGCTGAGAGAGCAGATCTTGCCCTGTGCAGTATGTAGATGAGCCATTGGCTGTAATTGAAAGCTGGCTAATGCAAGACACCAGAGAGCACTCTGGAAAAGTGATTTTAAACAAGACAGGAATCCAAGGAGACATCCTTGGTGTTCTTTGAATAACCTTTGGTTAGCCACTGATAGACCATGATACTAGAGATGTGAAAGGTAGTGGAGGAAGCAGAATGGAGAGAACTCATCAGGGTGACCCAGGGGGGTTTGGAATTGATGGACCTGACTTTGTTTACTAGAGCAACCCCTTTGCTCCAATTGGTACTGTCCAGGAAAATAAATGATCCACAAGTGCAGGCACAGTGGGTTGTCAACATTAACTTGGCAGAGTTAGGAGATGTTTCAGGTTGTATTCTCAAAGGACATGCTCTGCTTTCTAGGATTTTTATCTGTCAGCTTAGCTTTGTGCATGGAATCCTGCATATTGATCCATCCTGGCACAACCTGTCCTCCATAGCTCACTGTCCAATTGACAGCATGTTAGTGATGGGAATACACCGAGCAATGGTTGGGAGGTAGAGGTAAGGAAAGAGCCTGCAGCACACCAGAGGGGGAGACATTATCTGCCTGATGAAAACTGCACTGTTTGCAACCTGGACAAGAGAGCCTCCATTCACGTGAGGCTGTTGTCAGCAGCAAAAAAGCCAAGAGCTGTGGGCCCACTTTTCTCCCTTGTTAAGCCAAGGCCAAATCACCAGCCCACGCAGTGTGCTTTCTCAACAAAGCAGTATGCCGCCACCACTGATGTGATGGCTTAATGTTCCTGGAAGACATTACTGCCTTGAAAAGAAGACTAGCCCTTTTTTGCTGCACAAACCTGATTTTAAACACTTTTCAGCAACAGGGAGCTCTGCATTCTGTAATTTAACAGACCTCTTCCTCTTTTTTATCCTCCTCTTCCCTCGTCTTTTCTGAAAACATAACCAGGTTGTTGGAGAGTTATATTTTCCTCCCTCTGATAACAGTTAAATGTCAGATTTATTTGGCAAAGCCTATCAATAAAGGCACTATTGATTTTGCTGCTTTATATCGCCCACTGTGTCCTCTGGTGGGGGAGAATTAATCATGCTCCAGGATGTCATGTAGCCACCATAGATCACTGCAGATTCTGTTTGGAGATGCAAATAGTCACTGCCTTTGTGTTGAATTAGTGCCCCTGGGCTTCCGATTTGCTGAAGGATTAATGTCGGTCAGAGCTTGAATTAGCAATCAATTGCTCTGCTATCGTGTAGGACAAGGAACAGCTGAAGATTTGCTAATAGATGAAACTGGAACTCATTAATTTTCTGCAATGCCGAGTATCAAGTGCATGAAGTAAAAATAGAGCAAGCAAGCCTAGTGTAAATCCACAGGTACTCAAACTGACAAGTGCATGGTAGGAAGGTCACACTGAACTGAATAGTGAAAGAAAACTCAAAAGACTCTAAAACATGTTAACAGCATAACAATTTAAGCTTTAATTGCTTTGCAGTCAATCTGTTTTTAGAAAAACCGTGCAGTAATAACCACAACTTGTTGTACTTCAGTATAAATTATTAATAAATTAAACAAGACAACTGGCAGGTTCTGTGTGATATTCTTAACATGTTCTTCACTCTTCATATTTGAGATAATTGACATCAATAAAATAGAAATATGCATTGGAAATCAAAGAATTTTGATTGGCATATACCACAGTGGCATTTCAATTCTCAAATCTGGTTTGTCAGAAGGTGTTGATTAATATCCTACAAACCCCATTTCCAGAAAAGTTGGGACAATTTCTCAAAATGCAATAAAAACTGAAATCTGTAATTTGTTAATTCACTTGAAGCTTTATTTAACAGACAAAAGGACAAAGAAAAAAAATTCAGTGTTTTCAATGTTGAACTAAATTCTATTTATTAAATATAAACAAATTTAGAAATTGATGCCTGCAACACACTCAAAAAAACTGGGACAGTGGCTTGTTTACCACTGGGTCTTAATACTTAATACTTTATTACTTTTTAATTGTATGTGAATTGAGTTACTAGTTGTTGCAGTTTTGCATATGGAAGTTTTCTTGCTGTGTACAACACTTGATCTGCTCAACAGTCCGTGGTCACTGTTGTCTGATTCTTCACTTTATGATGCGTTATACATTTTCAATAGGAGACAGATATGGACTGCAGGCTGTAACGGTGGGTGCTGGGGTGAAGATGAGGAAATGCAGAAGGGTGTTCGCCTCATGGCGAGACATGAGCAGATGCCGGAGCATGCAGAAAAATGTGTTCTTTATTTACACGTGTAAAGCCAAAATCACAAACATTCATGTAGATGTCCTCCTCATCAGAGGCCGAAACCTCCGAAGCCACATGAGGGTATCAGTGGTCCAGGAAGTCCTTATCATCTGAGGACACATTGTACATAGAAGCCAAGTAATAAGACATGATAACCAAAAAAAAACCCAAAAACGATGAATTCACATAACATAAAACATAGAATTCACATAGCATTAAACATAAAACTCACATATCATAAAGACCAAAACAAGAACAATGATCCACAACCAGGAACTAAAACATGGAGGTATATATACAACAGGGATTCAATCAGTAAACATGGATCAGGTGAGCGGTCAATAAAGTCCAGAAGTGCTCCGGGAAAGTCTTAAAGGGGCCGTGTTGTAAATGAAGCGTGTCGCGCTACAAACCGTGGACAAAAGGCACAAACCTGACACAGGCAGGCCAGTCAAGCCACGCTTTTACAACCTGTGCAGAATGAGGCCTGGAACTGTTCTGCTGAAATAAACATGGAGGCCCTTGGAAAAGATGTTTTCTTGACAGCAGTATATGTTTCTGCAATACACCAATATAATCCTCAGCATCAATGGTACCTTCACATATACATGCAGATCGCACATGCCATGGGCAATGTCGCACCCCCATGCCATCACAGATACTGTTTTTTGCACTTTTCATGGTCTTTTGCATCTTTGTAACATAGAAACTGATGTCCATTTTTCCCAAAAACAAGCAGAAACATGGACTCGTCTGACCATGAAACACACTTCCACTGTCTTTCGATCCATCACAGATGATTTTGGGCCCAGAGAACTCGCCGGCATTTCTGCACAAAATTAATCTATGGCTTCTTCTTTGTATAATACAGTTTCAGATTGCATTTCTTGATGCAGAATCTGTGTTAAGTACCAATGATTATTCCCAAGCCCATGTGTGTCACTGTCCTGCTGTTTGTTCACCGTCTCTCTGTTCTCTCTCCCCAGAGCCTTCAGCCCTCACCTGCACTTCAGCCCTCACCTGTTCCTGCACGTGCCTTGGCTCTGCCTCCTCATCAGCCTGCTTACCGGTTCCCCATTTACCCAACCCTACTTAAGCCAGCTCCTCCACTCTTCTCTCTGCCAGATTGTTTGGTGCCCTGCCTAGACTCTCCCACCATTGTTTCTGCCTGTGGTTTTGTATGTGTTTTGACCCTGTTGACCTGCTCCTTGGATTCTGTCTTTGCCTCTCTTTAATAACCTGTTTGCCTGATCATTTGACCCCTGCCTGTTTATAAGATTTTGACTCTGCCTCCTTCTGTTGGATTTGTCCGCCTGTATTTCTCCAAGTAAAGACTCTTACCTTTACTCCTGCCATGTGTCATGCATTTGGGTCCTTTTCCTGTGTTCCAGTGTGACAGTACAATCTGGCCAGTTATGGACCCAGCCGACACCTCCTCCACATCCCAGGAGCTCAGGGCCCAAGCAGTCACTATTATTCATCAGCAAACCCAGCTGGAACAGATTATGGAAAAGCTTAACTAGCTTTCCCTCTGGCATGACCAGGTTCAAGAATTGGCCCATCTGCTCTCTACGTCAGCTCCACTGCCCATGCCACCAGCACCGCACCAGCATGCCGCCTTCACCGAGCCTTAAATTCCACCGCCGGAACACTATTCTGGGGATCCCAATAGCTTCAGGAAGTTCTTGGTTCAGTGCTCCCTGGTGTTTGAGCTTCACCCCTCCTTGTTCTTTATGGAGCACACTAAGGTAGCGTACATCATCTCTCTCCTTTCTGGCAGGGCCAATTTGTGGGGAACACCCGAATGGGAGAGACAATTACAGTCTGTACTCTGCTGATGAATTCTCTGCCGAGCTTCACAGGGTCTTCCCAAGCTCCACTTCCGGGAGAGAGGCAGCTTGCAGTTTACTCAAGCTTCTGCAGGATGAGTGCTCTGTTTCAGATTACAGCATTGATTTGAGCACTAAGGCCTTGGGAAGTGGGTGGGACCAAGTGCCTTTTACCATGGACTTTCTCAGAAGTTAAAGATCAAGCTCATGGCCAGAGAGCTGCCTCCCAGTCTCGATGGCCTCATTGAGCTTGCCGTTTGCATTGATAACCGCATGAGAGCATGACAGAGGAAAAGGATCCAGGCTGATGTTTTCCGCATTTCCGCAGCATCTTCCTCGGCTGCCAATGCAGCTCTGCGGCTCCACTGAGTTCCCTAGCAACCCTCCCGAGCCAATGCAGTTAGGAAGAATGAGCTTAACAGAGCAAGAGCGCTGACAACAATCTGCAGCCAACCCTTTGTATGTATTGCGGTCACTCTGAACATTTTGTTACCACCTGCCTGGCAAAAGCCAGGGCCCATCAGTGAATGGGAGAACACTGGTGGGCCAAGCTGTCCTCCCCTCCAAATCATCTCACCCCCTGTTTCCTGTCAAGCTCATCTTTCCTCATTTCATTCATCAGCTCTCGGCTTTTGTTGACTCTGGGGCTCGCAACAGTTTCATGGACTGCAGCTTTGCCAAGGCATCCCCATTGTTCCTTTACAGAAACCATTTCTTGCCAGTGCTCTCGATGGACACCCTCTTATGGAGGTAACCATGCATAATGTTCCTCTCTGACTAGTAATTTCTGGCAATCATAAGGAGCAGATCAGGTTTTTTCTAATGCACTGTGGTCTTAGGTCGCTCCTTGCTTATCAAGCATAACCCTGTGTATGACTGGGCCTCCGGTACTATTACAGGATGGAGCAGGACCTGCCATACCGACTGCCTGGGGTCAGCTCCCATGCCTTGCCATAACCCTCTAGTCGAAACTGACTTCCCCAACGTCTCGAAAGTCCCCTCTATCTATCAGCCATCAAACATACCCAGTAGGCACTACGAATTCCTGGTTTTGCCCTTCGGCCTCACTAACTCCCCAGCTATATTCTAGGCCCTGGTCAACAATGTGCTTTGGCACATGCTAAATCGCTTTGTCTTCATGTACTTGGATGACATCCTAATCTTCTCCAAGACACACAGCGATCATGAGGGTCATATCAGGGCTGTCCCAAGGAGATTGCTGGAGAATGAGCTGTTCGTCAAGTTGGAGAAATTCAAGTTCCATGTCTCCGAGGTAACCTTCCTGGGTTTCATTATCAAAGCTGGTAAGATCAGCATGGATCCCACCAAGGTCCAAGCCATCTTCAATTGGCCCACCCCCACCTCCCACAAGCAGTTCCAGGGATTTCAGGGTTTTGCTGACTTTTACCAGAGCACTGCTGATCTCCTTCATCTCCCCTACCACTACATTCAAGTGGTCCTCCACCCAGGAGAAGGCATTCTCAGAATTAAAGCATCACTTCACCACCACCCTGGTCCTGTCCATGCCTGACGCAGCCCTCCAGTTCGTGGTGGAAGTCGATGCCTCTTCATTGGTCCATATTATCCCAATGCTCCGGGTTGGACCATAAGCTGCATCAATGTGCCTTCTTCTCTCACAAACTCTCCCCAGCAGAGACTATTTACAATGTAGGTAATCATACCTTTCACTGGTGGTGAAACTGGCCCTGGAGGAGAGGGGTCCTTGGTTGGAGGGGTCCCAGGTCCCATTCATTGTGTGGACTGACCACAAGAATCTCGAGTATATTCGGTCATCCAAGAGACTGAACCCCACACAGGCCCAGTGGGTCCTGTTCTTCAACCATTTTTACTTCACACTCTCCTACCAGCCCCGCAGCAAGAACACCAAGTTGATGTTCTCTCTTGCCCATTCTCCAGAGAGGAGTACATAGCCTAACCCATGAGTATCTTACCTCCTCAGATGGTTGTTAGGGCTCTTATGTGGGAGATTGAGGCTCAGGTCAGACAAGCCCTGAATGGTGTTCAGGTCACAGAGGGGTGCTCCGCAAAGTCCCTTTTCATCCCCGCCCCACTGCGCTCCCAGGTTTTGCAGTGGGGACACATGTCTTGCATTGCTTGCCACCCTGGGCTGTCTCGCACCGTGGCCCTGCTTCATCAGGGGTTCTGGTGGCCCTCCATAAGGCTGACACCCAGGAGTTCATCATGTCCTTCACTACCTGCACCAAATACAAGGCCACCCACTCCCAGCCCCCAGGTCCTACACTCCTTACCTATCCTGTACCAAACCTGGTCTCACATCTCTATGGACTTCATCACTGGACTGCCCCCATCGCAGGGAAAGTTGGTCATTCTTCCCATTATCTACCGCTTCTCCAAGGCTATGCACTTTGTGACCCTCCACATACTCCCCACTGCTAAGGAGACAGCCAACGTTCTCCTTCACCACATCTTCTGACTGCATGGCCTACCCCAGGACATTGTTTCTGATCAGGGCCCACAGTTCACAACTAGGTTCTAGCTTCTGCTAGTCTTTCCTCAGGTTTTCACCCCCAATCCAATGGACAGATGGAGCACAAGAATCAGGACCTAGAGACCACCTTGCATTGCATCACCTCTCACGCCCCTTCCCCATGGACCAAGGAACTTATCTGGGTTAAGTACACCCTCAACTCACTGCCCTCCTCTGCCACCAGCCGCTTCCCACTCTATTTCGCAGCCAGGAACTGGAGACCAGAGTCCCTTCGGCCCAGGCCTTCATAAGGCACTGCAGACACTCTTGGCACTGAGCTCACTCCCTCCTGCTATGAACCGGCTGGAGGAACCAGGTCCTGGCCAACCGCCAATGCTCAGCAGCCCTTAGATGCAGGGTCAAAGGGTCTGGCTTTCCACACTGAACCTGCCTCTCAAGGTTGATTCCCATAAGTTGGCACCATGTTTCATTGGCCCTTTCCCCATTGCCAAGGTCACCAACCTGGTGGCTGTCCATCTGCACCTGCCCAGTTCCCTCAAGGTTCACCCCAACTTCCATGTGTCCAAGATCAAACCAGTCATCCAGAGCAGCCTACAGCCCCCCTCCAGGCCACCTTCCCCCATGCAATTCATTGATGGCGGTCTGGCCTAAGCCATCAAGGCCTTACTCAAGTCCAGACATCGAGGGTGAGGTTTACAGTATTTGGTGGATTGGGAGGGCTTTGGCCCTGAAGAATGCTCATGGGCTCCTTAAGCGGCGGGGGCTCTGTCAATGTTCTGCTGTTTGTTCACCCTCATTCTGTTCTCTCTCCCTTGCATGCACTTCAGCCCTCACCTGTTCCTGCATGTGCCTTGGCTCCGCCTCCTCATCAGCCTGCTCACTGGTTCCACATTTACCCAGCCCTAAATAAGCCAGCTCCTCCACTCTTCTCTCTGCCAAATTGTTTAGTGCCCTGCCTAGACTCTCCCGCCATTGTTTCTGCCTGCAGTTTTGTAGGAGTTTTGATGCTGTTGCTCTGTTCCTTGGATTCTGCCTTTGCCTCTCTTTGATAAACTGTTTGCTTGATTGTTTGACCCCTGCCTGTTTATCAGATTTGCCTCTGCCTGCTTCTGTTGGGTTTGTCTGCCTGAATTTCTCCAAGTAAAGACTCTTACCTTTATTCTTGCCTCGTTTTATGCATTTGGGTCCTTTTCCTGTGTTCCAGAGTGACAATGTGGTTTTGTCCATGATGGTAGCATGACAGTTTCTCAAACAGTACCACCTGAGGGCTCGAAGGTCACACATTTAGCAGTGGTTTCTGACGTTTGCCTTCATGCCCTGAGATTTCCCCTGACTCCCTGAACTTTTCATGATATTATGAACTGTACATGGTGAAAGACCTAAATTGAAAAACCAGATAACCAAACTGAAACTCTCTTACTTTGGACATATTATGAAAAGATCCCATACATTAAAAAAGACCCTCATGCTTGGAAGAGTTGAAGGTAAAAGAGGAAGAAGATGACCAGCAATAAGATGGATGGATACAATTCAAATAATCATGAACCAGCCAAGGTGACACGGTGGGTCAGTTTGTAGCACTGTCACCTCACAGCAAGAAGGCCCCTTGTTCAACCCCTGGGTGGAGTGGTCTGGGTCCTTTCTGTGTGGAGTCTGCATGTTCTCCCCTTGTCCACGTGGGTTAAGTCCAGGTACTCCAGTTTCCTCCCACAGTCCAAAAGCACACATAATAGATTAATTGGTGTCTCTAAAGTGCTCCTAGTGTGTGAGTGTGTGTATGAATGTGTGTGTGTGCCCTACGATGGATTGGCGCCCTGTCTAGGGTT
>JAOVVH010000043.1:17201201-17213992 GCA_028566435.1 Scorpiodoras heckelii
TGTGTGTGTGTGTGTGTGTGTGTGTGTGTGTGTGTGTGTGTGTGTGTGTGTGTGTGTGTGTGTGTGCGTGTGTGTGTTCAAGTGTGCATGTGCATATTTTTATGCAATAATATAATGCAATTTTGAAATTTTGAAAACTCAGTAAATGATATATAGTGTGATCCTATTCCACTAAAATAATAAATGATTATACAGTATACGATAGCAATTTTTTCAGCTTTTCAGCAATCATTCATCCAGACTGTTGCATAATACTGTGTTGTATCAGTTTTTTTTATTCATCATGGCCATTGTAAACCTAATTCAATTATGCACCCAATTTTCTGTCATTCCTCCTGGATAATGTTTATATAATTATATTAATTGATTTTTTTTCTCAATGTCAATATATGGCTGCAGTGTTGCGTGAGCCCGAATGGGGGAAGCAGAAGACTTCATAACAGAAGCATAACCTAGTTTCTGTTTCGAGTGTCTGGAACATTTTGTTCTCTTTGATACTTCCCACTCATACAAGAGGGCACACAATGAAACCACGCTCATGTTCAAATTTTAGAAGTGGCAGAAATTCCACATCCCTGAACTTTAAAAAGAAAACAAAACACAATCTTGAATATACTATTTTAATCTTAATCTTCACATCTGTACCATAATCAGATCTAGAGTTTCCCAAGCACTCTGGGAAATCTGGAAGATCCTTTGCAAATCTGGACTACATAGTAACACTGGACATCTAGTGTTCATTTGTGCGATGAGCCGTATGACAGTAGAGACGTGCAAAGCAGAGTGTTTGTGTCACAGAGAATGAACTCGTGTACTCAGAACCCTCTGTTTTAGTACATTGTGGTAGGTGTGGGCAAGGGGATGTGGGTACAAGTGCATTCTTATAATGCACATACAGAATAGCAGGGATCTGTTTCATTCTCGTCAAACAGCCAGACTGAGGGCATTGCATTTGTGTGTGATTATGCATAGTCTTTTATGGATGCTGAGTCCACAAAAGTTAGATCCAGATCTTCCTATAATGTAGTGATATTTGACCATGCCGGAATTCCTGCAGTTGTTACACAAAGTGACGTGTGTTTAAACCAACTGCTAACTACAAGAAAACAAGATACAGGTCCAGCAGTTATTCATGCTGAGCAATGAGTTTTCACGCATTTCTCAGAGATCTAGTCTTCTACACTTTCTGCATACTTGCATGGCTGTGAATTTCCCCCAAACAGACTAGAAGGAAAGTTAGTCTTTTGATTTAAGTGAGCTTATTTACTGTATTTGACACTTATCAAATTTGCAACTAAGCACAGACATTCAGGAATAATTAATGGCATGCTCAGTCTAGACCATGAGGTGTGGCTTCCTCTGCTTATTCCTGTTTCTGTGTTCAAAACAACAGCGTTCGTGTTCAGTACATTTTGTCTCTTCTACACCAGCGAGAGAAGGAAGTAACTCTCCCGTTGCTGCCGTCAAAATTAAAATCACGTGGCATCTTTGAAACTTGTTTGAATCTTGTAGTGATTTTTTATGAGGTACAAACCTTAAGTAATACAACATGCAGCAGAGCACATAATGTAGATTTCCTCATTTTTTTTAAGACAACTTCACATTTCACCTTGTAGTGGGTGACGTTGCCCCAGTCCTCTGTTTGTTCAAGAGCTTGGGTTGCTGTCTCTGCAGTTTCCACGTGGGTTTCCTCCTACTGCCCAAAAGAAAAATAGTGCCAATAGGTAAATGGAAAATTGGTGTCTCTAAATTACACAACTAGACTGAACTGGAGCAGAATACTTTTTTTAAATGCATAATTTTCATTTTGGGTTTTCTGAAATCAACTCAAAAAATATAAAAAATGTACATATATCCACTTAGATTATAAATTCAGTGTTGCTAAAAGTTCTAAAATGTCTTTTAACTTACCAAGGCCATGGCCTTTTAACTTCCTGTTAGTGATCATGATTGACTACAGCCAGTAGCCTCTCTGTACCACATAAAAAGGGCTTGTTTGACAGCACTCACTGGACTGACCAACAAACAGTGCAATGGGAAAGTCTAAGGAGCTCAGTACAGATCCGAGAAAGATGATTGTAAGACAGGAATGTCTCTTGGAGCCATTTCTAAACAACTGCAGATTCCAAGATCATCAATCCGAACAATTGTGTGTAAGTACAAGTAATTGAGAGGTGTAGCTGCTTTACCAAGGTCTTGCAAAAGACACAAACTGTCACCTGCAGCTGAGAGGAAATTGATTCGGATGTGCAGGATGTGCATCCCAAGAACCACAAAGGCACAGGCCTACCATGAAATAGAAGCTCCTAGAATACCAGTGTCACTGTATAAACCATGGACTGAGAGGCTGCTGCTGTCCAAGAAAGAAGCCCCTACTCCAAAATCATCATGGCCTTCTGGGTGAAGTTTTGTGGTCAGACGAGACAAATTTTCAGTTGCTCTGGCCACAATGATCAGATAAATGTTTGGAGTAGTGAAGCTGAGGCAATTCAAACTGTTAAGCTTGGTATCATCATGCTTTTGCCGCCAGTACAACTGGTACCTTGGACAAAGTGTATGAAATACTGAAGAAGGAAGACTACTTCAAAATTATTCAGCATAACCTCAAACGATCAGCTAATTGGTTGAAACTTGAACACACATGGGTGTTCCAACAAGACAATGACTGGTCTCAAGACCACTTTTTCACTAATTCAGTCTCATCTTGGAATTGAAAGCAATTCTACTTGATGTTGAATCAGTCTCAGATTAGAGCTGTATGGGTCAGACTCCTGGAAACCATGAAACCAACAAATTTAATTGAACTTTACCCATTCTGCCAAGAAGAGTACTCAAATATCCAAAAAGAATTCTGCCAGAAGCTTGTTGATGGCAACCAAAGACAACTGGTCAAGGTGCTGGTCAAAGTGCAGAAAAAGAGCAGTTCAAACAAATCACTTAAAGCCCAATATTACCATGAAATTCATGTCCATGATGAGTGTATGTAAACTTCTGTTCACAACTGTATATAACATATTCATACTCTTATTTTTCATCACACTCTATAAGCCATCAGTATTATCCATACACATTTCAACATTTTGATGTATTATTGTTGTGGATAAGTTGTTATAGGTCCAGTGTGTATTGGTTTAACAAGATACGGGAGACACAGTGAAAACACAGAATGCATTTATAAACAATGTAAACAGAAGGGCATAGAAAGTTCATATGCTGAGCAGCAACTCCTTGGCATGTTTTTTTCATAATTCACACAAAAACATGTTCTGTTCTGTACATTTTAGAGGAAGTGGGGTCACATGTGCACTGTCAGATTTCTAATGTGGGACTTACTGAGGTTAAGAACTGAAGCACTACCAGTTTTGTGAAAGTCAATATTGATAGCAAGAGAGATTTCATCTCTACACCCCTTTAAAAAGGTTCTATCTAGCACACTAAAGTTTTTGGGGGTTTCCATCTTGAGGAATTCTTTATTTTCAATTGTATTTGAATGAAAATATTTGAAAGCTTAAAATGTTCACTGAGGTAGTTTGGAAAGAAAAAATATCTGTTTATGGTTACATGTCCAGTGCTCAAAAGACTATAGAAATAATAATGCATTTACACACTAAACACCCAATTAGACTAAGCTAATTGCATCCTTAGATTTCACTGTGAGGTTTTCAAAATAGAAAATCCTTAGTTTCATTAACCTTCTAAAGAACCTCTGAGAAAATGTTTGTATCACTGAACTTGTATTTTTGGAAAGTCTTTGTCCTCGGAAAAGTTCTTATTTATTACACTCTTTGGGTAGTACAAAAACATGCTGAGGGGTTCGACATAGACCTTTTAAGCACAAACTAAAAACCCTTCTAGACTGAACAAGTCAAAACACATGACTGTACTTGTGTGTCATGTGAATTTGTTATCATTGACTATTAAACCACTCATAGTCATGTTACTTCTTCATGTGGCTCACATCTCTCAAACTCATGCAATCTGTATCTGTCTTATACTGTGATATGTGTCATCATCATATGAAATAATATTGTATGAGAATAAAATCGATTTTGCCTTAAGTATAGCTCACAAGCTGTGTGTAATATACATCCTCTCTTAAGAATAACACCTTGAAGACATTCAAGAAAACTCATCTGACCATGAGTCCATTCTCAGATATTCACAATTGACTTTGCATCAGTTTCGTTCGCTTGAATCATGGTTTGTCTGAAGCCAAAACAAACATGACCATGACCAGCTTCTGGCATAACACATAACACAACACAAGCTGTTTGCATAACAACCTCTAAAGGAATATAAAAGCTGTGCTGTGTAGCCTTAATCAAGGCCTCTTATATCAAATCATGAAAGTTTTCCTAGTTATGCTGAATTGCATGCTGTATAATATACTGGATGGACCAGATCCTAGATGTCTAAAATTACTCACCTTACTTGGAAATAAGATAAGATGTAGTACTGTAATATATACAGCTGAGTGACAGATTAAAGGAAAAAACCAACATAAGTTTTTTAATGCAGTGTTTGGCCACCACACGCTACCAGAACAGTGTGCCTTGGCATTTATTCTACAAGTCTCTGGAACACTACTGGAGGGCTGAAGTGCCATTTTTCCAAAGGATATTTCCTCAGTGGGTGTTTTGATAATGGTGGTGGATAATTCTGTCTGACATGTAGGTCCAAAATTTCTCACAGGTGTTCCACTGGGTTGAGATCTGATGAGTGTGAAGGCCACACCATGTGATTTACATCATTTTCATTTTCATTAAACAATTCAGTGATATCAGTGGATGTGTGCGTAGTCATCCTGATCAGTAAGAAGAACGTTGTGTGAATTTGCAGTGACCCTTCATTCTAAGGGGACAAGTTGAGGCAAACCAAAAATAAGTAAACATCCCACAAAGCATAACAGAGACACTGAGTTTTCCTTTAATTTGTCACGCACCTGAACACTATGTAACACAGTATTTGTTTCTGGGTAGTAAGTGTTCTTTTCAACTGGTATTCCTTATAATTTTTTTTCCAATTTTCCTATTTTGAAAACAGATACATTTGTGTCTTTTCTTCCACATAAAGTCAGAAAAATGATAATTTTCAAAATATGTTTATGTGAATGAAAAGATGCAAATTTGTCCATTTTCACACCGTACTTCAACAGTAGTGTACAGTATATCCTCTTGTGAAGTATCCATACATACAGGTTTTTTTGTTAATTGGCCATTACTTAACATTTCTGAACAGAGTCTCAAAGTTTCTCAACATGGTAAAGTCTTCAAGACAGAAAGGGAAAGACAGAGCGGGAGAGAGAGAGAGAGAGAGAGAGAGAGAGAGAGAGAGAGAGAGAGAGAGAGAGAGAGATGCTGGGGAGGGAATAACTATTATTTGTTGAAATCCTCTTTGGGTGATATCAAAACAAAGCAAAATCATATCAAACATCAGAATGAGACAAAAATGTGAGGTAAGCTGGTTTGAGTATTTCAGAAATGAGTGACTCCTTGGAATGTCATGCACAATAATCATTACCGTTTTCACATAATGGTGCAAAAAATAAAAACCCATCCAGTGAGCAGCTGTTCTGTGGGTGGAAAAGGTCAGAGGAGAATGGTCAGATTGGTTCAAACAGACAGAAAGACTACAGTAACTCAAATAACCACACTTACTAACTACAACCGTGCTGAGCAGAAAAGCATCGTAAAATGCACAACACATCATACCTTGAAGGAGATGGGCTACAACAGTGGAATAACATCAGGTTGCACAGCTCTCAGACAAGAACAGGAATCTGATGCTACAGTGTGCATAGGTTCAGTGAATCTGGACTGTTAAAGACTGAAAACACCAGTAGATATTTTCCCAATCTTCAACTGTATAGTTTATAATGAAGTGCAGATGAAGTAACATTGATGTAGCCAGTAATAGCTATGAGACTTTAAAAAAGAAACAGCTGCAGGATGTGAATACACAGAGGATCTGAGCTAAGAACAGTTAGTCTCACAGAGAGACTATGAATAGCCTCAACTAGTACAGTTATCAAAATATTTTTGACTAGGAACTCGGGAATTCCTCAGTAAAACTGGTCACTTTGTTCCATCCTTTTCTTTTTCTCTCAAAGTCCCCCAAAGAATGTTATGTAACTTTGGTCTAACAGTATCCCATGACTAGGCTCATGATGCTTATGGTATTTACGACCACTGTAGCAAGGACTGACAGTCATATCATTTTTGTGATATGTTTTTTTTCTTCTTAATATCGTTCTTCTTAGAGAGAAGAGACTCTGGGAAACAGGGTTTAGTAAAACAAATGTGCTTTTATTGTCCCAAATTAAATATCACTTTCGGCAATTATACTGTTTACACACACACACACACACACACACACACACACACACACACACACACACACACACACACTCATGGCTCTCTCTCTCTCTCTCTCTCTCTCTCTCTCTAATTCTCTGCAACAGAAAGAAACACAGAAATAAACTTTTATAGTAATGAGCCACAGAATTGTGTCACATTTTCTGCTCAACCACACCCTCACTGCCACATACTCACCTACCCGCCTCAAGACTGGGAGCCATTCAGTACTGGAGCCAACAATAACCATCATCCCCTGCCCCACCACTGTCCCCACCCTGGCGGGAGAGGTACTCAACCGACACCATCTGTGCACCTGGCCTGTGGACAACCTCAAACTTAAATGGCTGAAGTGCCAGATACCAAAAAGTGATCCATGCATTGGCATCTTCCATGTGGTGGAGCCAGTGGGTATAAAATAAATGAATTAATTAACGAGAGAATTCGACTGTCCCTGGTCAACAAATGTTTCTATGCCGTTTCAGACAGGACGAGATTTGTTTCAATAGGTTATGTCCAAAACAACGTGCTGGAGACCAATATTTCACTGCCAGCTGCCTGCCCATCTAATCAACTTTTTTTTGCAAAAACACAGTGAATTGTTTTAGTAAATCAGTAAATCTTATCTCTTGGATGTTTAATGTTTGCCTCCTCTTTATTTTTCATTTTCTTCCTCTTTTGTGCTCCACTTTTACTCTTAAACATGTTGAATACGTATAGACCAGACTTGCACCTTCTGTGTCGTGTCTTGTACGTCATCAGGCAGATGAAGATGTTAGGCGGCCTTTAGAGCCACCCCATCATGCATTGCAGGTTTTAGCAAGTTTCTTAAATAGAAACCAATTAAATACAAAATGAACAGCTTCATTTAACTTCAAAACATTACAATTCATTATATTTAACGTATGTTTACAGATTTCAAAGATTTTTTTTTTATTTAAAAAATTTCAAACCATGATAAGACTGTATAGTAAAATTAAGAGATATATAAGGATAATAATTAGCAATGATCATACATATGGGTGGCTTTTAAAAAACTATCAGCGCAAGTTTCAGAAAGTCACATGTTAATCAAATACACGGTAACAGTAGGGGGGGCCCACAGCGGCACTGGAGGGGGCCCCACGCAGCCGGGGGAGGGCCCTGGGCCCTGGGGCAACAGCCCCGCCTGCCCCCCCTGTAGCTCTGCCCCTGGGTGGAGCCATTTGAGCACGGCATTATCTGAACAGAGAGTGAAAGTACACCTCAGTAGGTACTATTGGAGGGTGAGGACCACCCACTTGATGCACAGCATGGGACACTCTTCTCCCTCCATCACCTGGGACAAAACAGCCCCCAGCCTTCTATCTGACATGTCTGTCTGTAAGAAAAAAGCAGAAGAACAGTCAGGTGAATGCAACAGCATGCTCCCACACAGCATTGCCTTTACATGTCTGAAAGCCTGCTCGCACAGCTCCTTCCACTGGACGGGATCTGGCACTCCCTTTTTAGTGAGGTCAGTCAGCAGGCTGGTGGCATATGAAAGATTAGGTATAAACCATCTATAATAGCCAGCCAGCCCCAGGACCTGCCTCATCTCCTTCTGTTCTTTGGCCTCAGGCAGGCCACAATCACTGCTGTCTTATCAATTTGGGCATGCACCTGCCTATGCTCCAAGTGGAAATCCAGACACCATACTTCCTCCAGCCCAATTGCTCATCTTAGCTGTGAGTCCCACTCATCTCATGTATCTCAGGACAGCCCTCAGATGTTGTAAATGCTGCTGCCAGTCGTTATAATAATATATCGCCAATAAAGAACGCCGTGGCTTATGCCTTATGTGGACTGAGGATTCTGTTCATGAGGCGTTGGAACATTCCAGGCACTCCAAACAACCCAAACAGAAGTGGGATGAATTGGTGTATCCCAAACGGAGTGGAAAAACACATTTTGTCACTAGATATTGGAGTCAAGGGAATCTGCCAATACCCCTTGGTTAAATCCAGTGCCCAATGAAGGCTTCCAGCTCAGTGGAGGTCACTTTAATGAGCATTGGAGAGGACAACTCTGGGATCATGGTGGCTCACAGTATGGATCATGCGTTGCTTCTCAGCTTGTGGAACTGCATCTGCTTTCTTTCTCTCTCTCCAGCTCTCCTGCAACACAAAGAAACCCACAAATAAACTTAGAGTATAAGCCACAGGTGAGAATCATGTCGCATTACCCCCTGGTGCTGTTCTACAGAGCCACCACTGAGAGCATCCTTGCATACGGCATCACAGCATGGTACGGGGGGTGCTCAGCAGTAGAGAGAAGAGCGCTGCAGAGGGTGATCAACTTGGCTCAGCGGATCACTGGCTGCTCCCTGCCCAGCCTGGAGGACATTGCCACCTCTCGCTACCTCAACGGAGCTGCCAGCATCATAAAGGACACATCCCACCCCAGCAATCACCTGTTTGACCTGTTACCCTCAGGACGAAGGTACAGGTCACACAACTCGGACAAATAGGCTCAGGGACAGCTTTTTCCCAAGAGCCATCACTGCACTGAATAATAAAAAATAACAGGAATCTGAACTTTCAATTATCCATGAGCAATATTAAACGTGTGCAATAATATCTCCTGTGCAATATTTTCCAGTGCAATCTGTTGTAAATAATCCTTGCTTTACATTTTATATTTTATATATATATATTTTTATTTTTATAGTGTATATTTTGTCTTGTAACATTTATATTTATATTGTCTATTTTATTTACTTGTGTATACACATAGATATTATTTAAATTCTTTAAAGCATCTTGCAAAGCACCTTGGAGTTGCACTCAAATTTCATTGTAATGTAAATTATAATGACAATAAAGGCGATTCTGATTCTGATTCTGATTCTGATTCTGGCTCCACCTGCTCCTCTATGCTCTCAACAGCCGCTTGACCGTGACCCCCATTGCCACACGTCTGTTATTTTTCTCTAATATTTGGTCAACAGTATCATATACTTGGACTTGACCAATTCACATGAAACTTGGTTTGGGTGTTTCTCCACATGTCTGATACAGAATTTACTGTTTGTGTTCCTACATGTGCATTACACTTTGTGTTAGCACCCCATGAAATGGGGTAGGCTCAGAGCACTTTTTGGTCAATAGTTTAAAAATCTTTGCCAAAAATTTTGAAGTTTTAATTCAAGCTGGCTTCTAGGTGGCACATTACACTAGATCATTTTGATTCTTTGATCATTTGTGGAGTAGAGCCACAAAGTGAATAGTGTTCAAAGCAAAAATCTAGCACTCACTAGCCAATCTCTTGTAATATAAAGGCTCAAACTTCACAAACTTTACATCACTACCACATCCCTGAAACACATACCAAATTTCATGAAATTCTGCACATAGGGGGCACTGTAATTTTTAAATTTATAATACTTTTTTCACTTGATTCTTGCTTTTTCTCTCTATGTGGTACGCCTAGTTAGCATTACATTTGGAACCACTTGTGATGATTACTTTTTATAAGTTAGGCTAGTAGCCTTAGAGAACTGAAGGTCACAGTCATATCCAAATTTGGCTTATAATACTTCCAGCACACTTGTGCAGAACAGTTTCCACTGTTGGATTTAATGATGGGAACATACTTTGTAACACATGCCAAGATGATATGCTTTCAGAACCTATAATTAGGAGTCAGCAATACACGCATGGCAAGTCACATTTATGGTGTAGTATAACCTAACAAACCAATTGTCACATGTTTACTCTGTGCTGTTAAGACAAGCTAGGACAAACTCAAATATCCTCCAGGCTCTGTGTGCCAGTCTGAAATGGAGACAATTGTGTCTGCACATTTGTGAGGACAGGCATATGCCATTGAGATCTTAATACAGCACAAGCTTGTTATGCAGAGAACAGCATGACCTCAAGCATAAGGTCACAAGAGTAGAAAAGAACTGTGAAAAGAAATGCAAGATCTCAGTGATCTCATATGTAGTGTGTGCCTTGCCAAGACTTCATGGTACACTTGCAGATTGAGATATGTGAGGCTTTCGAACATGGTATCAAGAACAGCATAAATATTTTTGTCATGGTATATTTGCATTTAACACTGTCTGGCATGGTGGTTAGAGGTGTAAAAAGAACAGATTATACACACATTATACTTAATTGGTCAATTATGCTAAAGGGAAAGTGCAAGGATTGTGTCAAACTCAAATTGTTCCATAGCTTCTAAGCCAAAACTGGGCTTCAAGTTATCAAGTATCCTCACCGACATATAAAGGTTACTGAATTCGACTGTAGATAGAAGTCAGCACTGGAAGTCCCACTTGCAAATTTGTAGCTTTTTGCATGATTCAAATTGCATGAAAAGTTACAAGGGTTAAGGCTAGAGTTAGGATGGATGCTTTATTCATATTGTGACGACACAGCCGGGAAGCCAGCAGACACATGACTCAACCATTTCAGAACAGTAACGCACTTTATTGAACACACAGAATTAAAAACAAACAATACATGCCTCAATGAGGAGACACAGAGACACACACTCATTAAACCTGCGGATGGTTGGTGACAAAACAGTACCCAAGTGTCCGGCTTGCACAGCATGCTGGTAACTCGTGCGACAATACCCCTCAAACCCAGAAGTCACCATCCAATCCCTACAATGTAGTGGCTATCACCACAATATGAAATCACACCATTAGCCTGCTTCTTTGAAACTTCATAAGATCACTCTTTTATTAAAGTACCTTTAATTTATACAGACAGTCCTTGGTTTTGGTAGCGATACAAATTTGTACATAAATTGATTCTGCTTGTTTGCATTTTGTTCCTTACTTAACTATATTTTAAACATCGAATCCATTCTGGGTGGCACGGTGGTGTAGTGGTTAGCACTGTTGCCTCACAGCAAGATGATCTGGGTTCGATTCCTGGTCTCCCCGTGCTTGTGTGGGTTTCCTCCGGGTACCGCGGTTTCCTCCCACAGTCCAAAGACACGCATGTTAGGTTGATCAGTCACTCTAAATTGCCTGTAGGTGTGAATGTGTGCGTGAGTGTGTGTTGGCCATGCGATGGACTGGCGACCTGTCCATGGTGTACCCCGCCTTCGCCCGATGACGCTGGGGTTGGCTCCAGCTCCCCTGTGACAACGACTAGCGGGATAAAGCAGAAGATAAATGGATGGATGGATGGATGGATAATCCATTCTGTACCAACTTGTATGGATGCCAGATTTGAGCATGATAGGGAATGATGGGAAGAAAAGAATCACCAAGTTCACTTTGTTCTTCTTATACCAAAATTTCCCAACAATTCCAAATTGTAGAACAACACATCATTCATTTTTTTTAGTTTATAGTTACATTGAATCACTTTAAAATTATAAGCAGTTTTCCCCTTAACAACTTCTTCTGTCTTTCTAGCATTTCTTACCTTCTATCTTTCTGTTGAAGAAAAAAAAAATGCTTCTGTCCTATTGTCCAGAAATAAGTACTCTGGGGGTAAACGTATAATGAAAAAAATGGCGTCATGACAGTTCAATAAAGTGAAAGGAAAAGTCCTATGTTGGAAGGAGTCTATGCAGCTACATGTTGCAATCCCCTATAATAAAACTAAGCATAGTAAGTGCAGTTACTTTGGTGATTTCCATTTGTATGGAAAAGTTATGTATTGAACAATCATATTTGAAATCATTCTGTATGGAATCGTTGTTGACCCATAGTGAATATATTAAAGTATATGTATTTGAGTAAAATACTGTGAAATTGATGACATACATTATTGCCCTGTAAGTCTTGTTTACTTTCTAGAAGAACTTTTTCTACAACCATTGGGTTGTAAGTGGCATTGTATACAATTATTTACGAATTATATTGTCCATTCTTACAAGGCCCCCTAATGGCTCTGTAACTTCTTATACTGCTTATAGCTAGAATCTGCTCTCATGGTTAGTCTTGAAGAGCAGTTCAATTTGAATGAGCACAACAACGTAAGTTATTTGAAGGTATATATTCTATATAGACAAAAGTGTTCGGACACAGCTCTTAATCAATGAATTCAGATGTTTCATGGAGTTCTGTTGCCACAGGTGTATGAAATCAAGCACCTAGCCTTTGCAAACATTTGTGAAAGAATGGCTCATTCTAAGGTGCTCACTGAATTCGAGTGTGGTACTGTAATAGGATGCCACCACAAAAGTCGGTTTGTGAAATTTCTTCCTTCCTAGATATTCCACAATCACCTTTGAGCAGTATTATTGAAAAGTGGAAGTGTTTAGGAACCACAGCAACTCAGCCCCGAAGTGGCAGACCACATAAAGTTACACAGCGGGATTGCTGAGTGCTGAGGCACAAAGTGCATAATAGTCACCAACGATCTGCTGTCTTGATAACTGCAGAGTTCCAAACCTCCTCTGGCATTAACATCAGCACAAAAGCTGTGCACCAGATGCTTCATGGCATGG
>JAOVVH010000043.1:17241340-17252972 GCA_028566435.1 Scorpiodoras heckelii
ATAATAATAATAATAATAATAATAATAATAATAATAATAATAATAATGATGATGATGATGATGATGATGATGATGATTTTCTCCAAGGAACACATTTACAAAAGCAGGGGAAAGAGTGAATTATGGAGAAGGTAAATGTGTGACAGTCATTACTCCTGCACCACACAGACATCAGACAGGTCCAATTATAAACACATCAGTGCAGGCCAAGATGACTCAGTGAGTGCTGACTCTTAATGTCCCCATTTCCAGCTCCCTGCCTTACTTGTTATTTACATAAAGATATCTCGTCACTGTCACCACAGCAACAGCAGCCACAGGAAAGTAAACAGTGGAGGGAGCCCTTAGTTGGGGAGTTGAGAGGAGGCAGATGAAAGCTATAAGCTTGATCAGGCAATCTGATGGAGAAAGTGTGAGGCAAGCTTTAGTGTGTAAGGCTACAAAGACTTTTTCCCAGCCTCTCTCCTGGGGCGAAGTGTATCAGACTTTGGCCAGAGAGGTCAATCCAGCTAGGCGCAGATGTGTGTCACAGGAGGTTGTACACTTTCAGCTTAGCATCAAGCCACAGGTTGCCTCCTTTGAGTCCTGGGAAAAAACAGCAGGTGCTTATAGCTTCTTTAGGATATATGTTCCTAACCAAAATATTTTTTTTTTATTAAAAATTAACTTTTGAAACAGCTGTGCAGAGAAGTTAATATAGTTAATCCCACTGTAAAGTTCATAGAAAGGTACTTCACGGATGATAAAATTGACATCGGTTCAGTCATGGCAAGTTGCTTTATTCTGTGGATTCACTTAATGAGATTTTTCTCCTGACACTTATATCCTACCAATCCCAGTGGATTTAACGAGGTGTATGTGCCACTCTTCATAAGAACCAAATCTCAGCATGCCTCGGAGAGCCCTACAGCATATACTATTGGATATATTAATGCCATTACACTAATAGCTGTCTGTCACCTCAAACTTCAGTGGTTGCACCACACAGACATTGTCCTGATGCTCTAGCACCTACAGTAAACACTGAAAGATTCACCTCTCCCATGAACTTTAAATGAGAAAATCAATGGTCAGCTTGCTCAAGCAGATAATGAAAACAAATTAAAGCAACCCCCTGATGTCAGTTACACATCTGTTGCTTTTCATAAGTGTGAGAATTCTTTTATACATCTTCTTGCACTGTACATGTGTCTCAGTCTGACAGATTTTTTTTGCTCCTTAAAAGTGTCCTCTTTACCAGTTTTGCCTGGAACTATAACTAAAGTGCACATTAACTATAAGCAAAGTACACATTAAGTACCTAATATGAATTCTTCAGTAAATGTAGTGAAGCTGACAGTGAAATTATATCTGGGCATAATGGTTCATCCTGTGAAGATACCATTGCAAACATATTTCAAAAATACTGAGGGTGGCCCATACTTGTTTGCCAGTAAGTAACAGAATAGTGATTAAATCCTCCCTTTACATCAATCATTCTAGCCATCCCAAGTCAAAGTTCTCAAAGCCTTGCTTCAAGCCACCACTCCTTACTAAGTTCACTTTATCACACTCAGTAATTAGGAAACTTATGATCTATTATTATTAGGAATAACTTAGTTGATAGCAGCATCATGGGCAAACAGTGCTTCAGGGTCCTTCAGTCCTGAATCCCTCAATCCATCAATCCTGAGCTCAGGGTATTGTCTGTGAGGAGGTAGATATGGGTGTTCTCAGGTTTTCTGGCAGGTGTGAATGACTATGTGAATGTGTATGTTTCATCTGGTGTCTTTTCCAGTGTGTATTCCACCTCTCATCCTGTGATCTGGGCAGGCTCTGGCTCCACCTCAACCCTGAACAGGAAAAAAGTGGTTCCTGAAGATGAGTGAATGAATGTGACGTAGCTCAGGTTCATTTTGATCTGGGACTTGTGGCCTTCAGCTACAGCGATCTCTCTCTTATGGTTTTAGTTCTACAGCTGTTATTATTAGTTCTACAGCACCATTAATTAGAATTTGCCCTTTATGTGTCTTCATCTTGAGATTTCTTGAGAATGAGTATGTAACCAAGTGCGAAAGGATGGGACAGGAGATAAGTTAAGGAACTTAACTCAGTCTGGGGATATTAAACAGAAAATATCTTCAGCTTTGCAGCACTTTAGCCAAACACACTGTCAGGCTCTACAGCATGGCTCTCTGGTCTCAGCTGTCTCTCTTAGTGCTCTCCAGCTCTCCCCCTTTAAGCCCTGGGTTCCGTGCAGACACACACGCGCGCACACACACACGCGCGCGCGCGCACACACACACACACACACACACACACACACACACACACACACACACACAGTGAATTTAAGGTCATTTATAAGTTGCAGGTGTGAGTGTTTACCTTATTTCTGCTCCTGGCTCTGTCTCCCGTAGCCAGAGCAGTTCTTCATCATGCCCTCACTGCCACAAGTACAAAACAAGTCTACTCCATAATCTCTAAACCAAAGCATACATTTTTACCAGCGTTACCAGATATTGCTCTGGAAACCTATAGGCACACACGCCTCACTGATAACATGTTTCTATGTTTAGGCACATGAGTTAAGCCTATTGTTGATAAATAAATTTTTTAAAAATCTCCTTCTCTTTTGATAAACTCAATCTGACATGTCAGGGCTTATGCAAAATGAATCATCAGCAAGGTGTTATCAATGCATTAGGACAATTTAACAGCCACCAGCTGCTGCCAATATAAACAAGAGGGACACAGCAGACAAGTAACCGGCCAAGAGTCCAAAGTAAGTCAGTCTTTCTTTGGAATTGCTCGCGCACACACACACACACACACACACACACACACACACACACACACACACACACACACACACACATTATTGAGCTTTGCACGTACAAGGCTCTTCACTCTTCCATTAAACATAGTACTATGCAAAAATTAGAGAGCACCTTTTGGTTTCCAATCAAATGGCCATTCTGTACGTATTGTCAATTAGTTACTAGCATACAATAATAATGGGATAACAATGGGAAAACATGAATTCCATTTTCAATCAGCTATGCAGTACTTACAATATTACAAAAAAAAGATTTCTTTGTCTTACTTTGTCAAGCTTTTGTTGTGTTTGGCCTGTTACTTTATGTAGTATTTTTTGTGTGTTTTATGCCATGGTCTCCAAGCTCTTGTTTATGACTCTTTCTTCTGATTCTTGTTTCATTTGTGTATGCTTTAATAAACTACTAGCACTTGCATCCACTTCCAAACCATGTTTCTGTTCATGAATCACACAAAGTAGACAGCAAATACTCTATGAAGTCTGTAATCACTGTATATGAGGTATGTCCAAAAAGTAATGAGAATGAAATTCCTGCCCTAATTATGGTTCGAGGTCAGTTAGAGTGGGATCTCAGATAAACCGTAGGTCCCATTTCGGTTGTATTCTACCCTTCCCAGTGCCAAGACGTTTATTTTTGTGAAACCCTGCTGAAGTGCCATGTCACTGGAACAATGCAAGTGAGTTTGGAGCAATGGTACACAATCAAGTTCTGCATGAAAATCTGTAAAAGTGCAGCAGGAACTTGTGAAATATTGATAGAAAGTTATGAACAAGCTACCCTATCATCTCCTGATCGTTTAACAAGAGAGCCCAATTTCCTGAACAGCTTGATCACAGGAGATGAATCCTGGGAGTTTGAGTATGATCCTGAGACAAAATGACAAAGTGCTGAATGACACACAACAACTTCACCTCGGCCAAAGAAAGCTTGGGTGAGCAAATCAACAATCAAGTCACAGTTCATCGTTTTTGTTTTTTTTTATTCTCAAGGGATTCGAATCTTCCATAAAGAAGTTGTACAAGAAGGCCAAATGGTAAATGGAACATTTTACCTTGGAGTTTTGGAACATTTGAGAAAGAGGGTTTTGCGTTTGCACCGTCAGATGCTTCTTTATGGATCCTCCGTAATGACAACACAGTCACACTTCACTGTGAGATCATTTTTGGCTGTAAAAAACATTCCAGTACTTCCACAGCCACCCGATAGCTCCGACTTTGCACCGGGTGACTTCTTCTTGTCCCCCAAGATTAAAACACATCCCCATGCATAAGCCCCATGGACTAAATGAATTTGTTTCAGATATCTTTCTGGACAGACCTTGTATAATCTGCATAAATAATAAAAATGGAATTTTCCCATCATTACTGTTTGCAGCTAAATAATTAATGAGAAGTAGAGAATGGCCATTTGATTGAATTTTTTTAATGCTCATCTCTGACTTTTGCAGAGTACTGTGTATTATATAAAATTAGTGTCCACTGGGCAGGTTCACAAAGCTTGTTCAGAAAATAGGCCTACATTTTGAACTGAGACACACAAAAGTTTGTTTTTAAGTAGTTAGATAGAAATTACAAACAATACATGAGACATGCTGTAGTGTAAAATGTAATTCAACTAGCAGAGAAATAATGAGAAAATATTCTGTGTTGCAGCATAAAAAGTACCCAATAATATATTAACACATTCCAAGAAGGTCCACTAATTGATTCATGCTTTTTTTTTTAGCAAAATATATTCTGTTGGTTAAAGAATAACATACAAGAACATACACACTGATTTATTAACTCAGATCACAGTATCAGCTAGGAAAAGCTATATAGAGCTACAGTAAAGTCTTCAATAAGGTTTTTTGGCTTTGTAGAGTCTAGCCTGCAGATATGTTGTTATTGGAAGCTGAACAGACCTGCATGAGAGGCAGTTCATCAGATAGCTGGAGCAGAATACTTATGAAACCTTGGTCTATGTGAATATAATCATATTTGCTGCATATGTCCAAACTGTAAATTATATATATATATATATATATATATATATATAATTGGTTTTAATCCATATAAAGGCTTAAAACTGGGGTTTCCAGCATAACACTGGGTCACGTATTACAGTAAAACAGATGTGAAGGGAGGTGAGTTGGGGGGAAAAGGTCCAGACAGGATGTATGTGTATTACACCTCTTCCCCACAGCAAATGTGCTGTTCTGCTTTAATGGCACGCCATGGCATGGGAATAATCTGCCCTTCTGAAACTAGCCATCATGCAGCCACTTGGAAAGAAAACTATGACGAAGTGTTTCCGACAGTCTGGAAGGGCCCCTGCCATTTTATGTCTAGTAAACAGCGAAGTAAGGTGTTTATAACCTTGGTATTTTATTAATTACAGTTAACTGCCAACAAAGTGCAGCTTAAACTGCTGAACTGCAGCACAGGTTGTTGAGGTGTGAATTCACAATGTGCAACAAGGGACTCATTACACACTAAACACTTCAGTTACAATTAAAAATAGCATGGAACCATGATCAAGACTTCAAGTTTGAAAAAAAGGACATGGAAGTTTTCTGGAAATTCCCCTTCATAGTAGTGATGATTTCACATGGTGGGATGTTTGGTGCAGAAAAGGAACAAGAAGCCAACAAATGAATTTATATAAATATAGAGAGGGAAATGTCATGCTCACAGTGTGATTGTAAATTCCACTCCAACCCATGACAAACATTTATACTGTACAAGCCCTGACTGGGTAAGATGAAAGTGGTAGAACTGCTGACAAATGTTAGTTTTTGAACTGTTTTATTGTGTTGTACAAATCAGAAAAAGATCTGATAAAGACTATCAAATCTTTCCAAGGTCCTCCACAGATACAGTAACACCTTCACAAGCTACACAGAAATCCAGAACAAACCTCCTTATTTGTTTTATCTCATGAAACATTTTATGGATTTGAATATTTTGAAAGCTAGTGAGGTTGGATTTTAATATCATTTCGCATGTGAGATGGCGTGAGAAGGTAGAATTTCTATCACACTTCTCACTTTAATTCTCACAACATAACGTAATCGAGCTATGCATGAACTTTTGCTTCTTTAAAACAAATAGCCATGCTAACTCACTCTTTTGCTTACTAGTTTAGTATTACATGAGGATTTTGACAAAATCCCAATGACAGATTAAATACAATGTTTGAGTCATTTATAAATAATTAAGTAAGTAGTGGTAAACAGCCACTACTCTGGTTTTAACAAGCAAACCACTGGGCATAGAGTGGGTTATAAATGAAAAGAAACAAGCGTTACACCCTCATCTTCTCAGATATGTGCTTCCTTATACAAGTCCATTTTTGCACCTCCTTCATCTATTTTTTAACTCAGTGAATAACTCACAGAGCCTGAGTATTTGTGCACCCTGTCTAAAGATCCAGATTAATGAGAGGCTAGAGTGGAGTTCTGGCTGAAAGCTACACCCTGGGTTAGGCTTCCTGGCTCAGAAACCGACAAATAGAAATAAGTGAAAACTAGTTAGAAAGTAAGAAGTAAGAAAGCTTGCGCTTCTATTTTCAAAGCTCATAGCTGCTTTGTGCTACAGTACCTTTTGCTGTTACAATAAAATCTATCTTTTTTTTTTACTTTTATAAAAGAGGTTATTGTCTATAAAAATTAAATATAGTGTGCTTGAAGCCAGAAATTCACCATTTAGCCTTAAGAATTTCCCCTGATCTTTAACATAATAATGTTTAAAGCCTGTGAACCACCAGCATTGCCATATGAATGTTTCTGCTTTTGAGAAATTAACAGGCTTTTAAATTTTAAGCATAAACAGGGTGTCCCCAAAGTCTCTATATGTAGGAAAAATGAACAAACTCATATTATATTTTACATTATTTTGTATTTTTATTTTTAATATTTAAGAGGTGGCCAACACAGAGAAAATCTTGTAAATATTTTGTAAATGTATTATAATGAATATTTTATAAATAAAAGTACATTTAGCTACAATTTCCCATTTTCCCTAAGTATGGTGACTTTTGGGACACCCTGTAGATGCACTACAGTATTATGCATCACATAGCACTTCATGCTTATACTATGTCTATAAACCCCACTTCCAGAAAAAATTCATACACTTTCTAAAAATGCAATAAAAACTGAAATCTGTAATTCATCAATCCACTTGAATCTTTATTTAACAGACAAAAGGACAAATAAACGATTTACATTGTTTTCAATGACAGGCTTAATTCTATTTGTTTTGTTGGGGTTTTTTTTGTTGTTGTTTGTTTTGGGGTTTTGTTTTGTTTGTTTTTTTTTGTTCATTTTATGAAAGTTTCCCAACTTTTCTGGAAATGAGGTTTGTATAGAAATGGTGCTCAGTGTTGTCAGCAAAGCTTAAAAGAAGTCACCATGCTCCTCCCAGCAGTCTAGTTCTGTGCCTGCTTTGTGTCGTGCGAAGTTTTGACACGGGATGATGGATTGGGGACTTTAAACACCAACGCCTCAGAGCGTGTACACACTCACTGGTGACTGCATCAGGAGCAAGTCTATCACCAACAGCCAACTGTGCATGTGTAAAATAAAGCCAGGGAGAGACAAGTTCCATAAATGAATTTCACAAAAAAGGAAAAAGAAACACCTCATTTTAGACACAATTTTTACAATTAAAGTTTTTACAATTAAAGATATTTAAAAATGGGCCTTCAGTAAAACAAGCTGCTTGCTGTTAGTAATTAATCAAGAATAGTCCACTGACTTCTAAGAAGAAAGAAGAATACAATATTGAGTAAAATATAGATAATGACAATCCTTTGATAAAAATAATAATAATTGAGCTACCTTAGAGGGGTCTGTGAGAGAGCATGCAATGGACTGAGCATTAATATTTTCTTTTTCATGAGTAAACACTGAGCTTTATTCACTGTTTATAATGCTATCAGCCAAGTAAACTAAGTTGTTTTAATCCGACTTTAATCCATTGTTTTGATGTAATTACTGGATGTAATGTAACTACTTGCTTTTATAATCACAACCAGGAACAGATCTTAAGTACCAAATCTGATGTAAATTTATTCTGAAACTCTTAAATATAGACTCACCAAGCATTTTATTAGAAACACTGTTCTAGTACCATGTAGAGTCTCCATTTGCTCTCAAAACAGCTTCATTTCTTCATGGCCTGGATTCCACAAGATGCTGGAAATATACCTTTGAGATTCTGGTCCATGTTGACAGGATTGCATCATGCAATTCCTGCAGATTTTTCAGGTGCACTTTTATGCTGTAAATCTCCCATTCTATCACATCCCAAAGGTGCTCTATTCAATTCAGATCCAGTGACTGGGAAGGCCACTGATGAGCGCTGAACTCAATGAAACCAGTTTGAGATGACTTTTGCTTTGTGAAATGGTGCATTATTGTGCTGGATGTAGCAATTAGAAGATGGAAATTGGTGGCCATGAAGAGATGCACATGGTCAGCAACAATACTCAGATGGGCTGTAGCATTCAAGTGATGATTGATTGGTATTAACAGGCCCAAAGCGTGCCAGGAAAACATTCCCCACACCATTACACCACCTTCACCAGTGTAGACTGTTCACACATGGCAGGCTGGGTCCAGGAATTCAAGCTGTTGGTGCCAAAATCTGACCCTACCATCTGTGTGCCTCTAGCAGAAATCAAGATTCATCAGAGCAGGCTGTGTTATTCAGTCTTCAACTGTCCAGTTTTGGTGAGCCTGTGCGCACTGCAGCCGTGGACGTTTTATTTTGTCCACCATAGTTATATAACATGGTTATCTGAGTTACTATAGTTTTTCTGTCAGGCAAAACCAGGTCATTGACCTTTATCATCAACAAGACTTTTTTCTATGCATAGAACTGCTGTTATGTCTTTATTGCCCCATGCTGAGTGAACTGTAGAGACTGCTGTGTCTGAAAATCCCAGCAGATTATCAGTTCTAGAAATACTCAAATCAGCCCACTTGGCGCCAAGAGTCATGCCATGGTCAAAATCACTACGGTTTTAAGATTTTTTCCCCATGCTGATGGTTGATGTGAATATTACCCAGACATGCTGGCCTGTATCTGCATGATTTTATGCATTGCACTGCTGTCACATGCTTGGCTAATTAGATAATTATATTAATGCGTAGGTGAACAGGTCCTTATTTTGTTAAATCCATGACAAAGAATTCTTTTGAGCAAAGGGAGGACCTACCTACCAACCCTCTTAAAAGTTATGTTGGATCAACACACTTGACAGAGCAGTGCATGCAACACAGTACTGGAGCGTTTCATGTTACAAACTCTTTTTAAATTTCAGTACATACAACTTATGTACTCCTTTTCTGTAATTATAGGTATTCTGTTGGACATTCAGAATTATGCTACCTGAGTCATTTAAGTTATGTTTATAGAAAAATGCCCTGAAGCTTAAGGCAGGAATATAAAAGAGAAGTAAAGCAGATCTTCCCAGAGAGCTTGGAGACTTGTGTCCAACTGGGACAGAATGTACTGAGTGGGATAATGGGTTCAAATTTTCACATCCCCAAATGTTCACACAGCTGTCATTGCTGATCAATGTGTGTTTAAGGTGTCCTTGTTTAGTGTTTGTGTTAAAACTGGTTATGAGTATGACCTGTCTGGTATCCTGGCTGTTTGCAGCTTGCTCTCTTTGAGTTTCATGTTGCAACCTGGCAGTCTGAAGGATAAAATTTAAGAATGCATGTTACTCTAATAATGATTCAGGGCATTATACATGTTTTCAAATGATTTGTTCTGCAAGCTAATAAACTTATTTTATACTTTAGCTCCTTAGGAAAATTAAGTGAAAACTTAACATGGCATAGAGTATTTCTGAGCATATATACTAAAATACTATACCATAAATATATTTTTTTTTGTTTTTTAAAGGTTTTCATGCACTAAAGGCATCTGTCATTTCAGCATTTCACAGCAATTAAAATGATTACTGTAATTAAGAACATTTAACATTTTTATTAGTCGTTTACGTAGGCATCAGTTCAAAGATTAACCGCAGTGTGTCAATTGTGGCCCTGACACATGACGAAGTCTTCACGTGAGTGTTGTTCTGTGTCATTGAGTGTTCTATGATTTACTACGTCTGAAAGAGACTCAGAGAATGATAAACATATGTGTAATTTAATACCTTCAAAGGCCAGATATTATATTTGTGTAAGCCCTTTCTGACATTTGAAGACAAAATTGTTGCTTTTCAGCCTTTTCATAATAATGAGAGTTTGTTGAAATTATGTGTCAGTATTTCAAAATACTCAGAACGTTTCTTAAAATTATGACATGCCATAGTCCTTTTCTCATGGTATCACATTAGATAATCAGAGCAGAATTACATATTTAATGCTAATAGCATTTGAAGACAGTCTTTAAAAAAAATGCTTTCATTCCTTATGAACAGAACACACTCATGTTTACCACTTTTATGCTGCGTTTAAACTGTAAGTTTAGCAACCTTTTCAACTTTAATATTTTTACTCTTTTTACTTCTTTCCTCCAAGGAACATGAAGCCAAATTCAGCATCTTGTTGGAAATGCTGCTCTGTTATGTCACAAGTTAATGTAACACACTCAAAGAAAAATGCTATTTGCCCTTTTCTACATATATGAGCTCAAAGATTCTCCTAATTGTCTATATGTCACTGTGATTGACAGGGGAGAGAAAGTATGCCATCCCTCCCACCCAGTAAGCATGGCAGTTGTGTGCTTATGACTCCTGACATGGATGACTGTGGCATTGTTTAAGCTTGTGCTCTCCCTATAATAGGGTGATATATTCACAGGGTTTTATTCTTTGACAACATTTTTACTTAGCATACTTTAATATAACTCAATCAAACAATGAATAATACTTATATATTGTTCATGTTTCCTAATGCAGGATTGTATGGTTTACATTTATGGCATTTGACAGACACCCTTATACAGCGTGAATTACATTTATCTCATTTATACAACTAAGCAGTTGAGGGTTAAGGGCCTTGCTTAAGAGCCCAACAGTGGTAGCTTGACGGTGCTGGCATATGAACTCATGACCTTCTGATCAGTAGTCCAATGTCTTAACCACTGAGCCTTCCATACATGCTTATAGCCTGTAGGTTGTCTGTGCCATATGTGATCCCTCCAAGCTCTTCTGTCTGTGTTTGCTCATTCCAGCTTCTGCACTGTCTCTACCCCAAGAGGCTCAGCAGCCTCACTAAATCCCTACCATGTTCATTTCCTATCTTTATCAGACTGCATTGCATCACTGCAGTCTGGCTACAACCCTTAACAAGTTAAAACACAATGTTCAGAGGCTGACAAAACCCTGGAGCTACTGGAGATAAAGTGAGCAATGAGCACATCACTGCACAAATAGACACATTTAATGGCTCAGCATTGTTACTGAGACATTTGCTAATGAGAATATTCAGATATGACCAGCGGATAGTAAAAATGGCTTTTTGGTGTGAAGTTTAAAGGTCTGCATTGTTTTGAGTGCAGTGTACTTGGATAAGTAGGTGAGAGTTCATGGGTTACAGAGGCTCAGTTTTTCTTTTCATTGTATGTACTTAAAGCTTGGTCCAGAGTATTTGTCCTGATGCAGTGTGGAGTGTGAGATTTATGTGTGTGCACCTCTGGAGCATGATTTTATTACTGAACATAAACTAAATTGCTAGTATGGTATCTGTTTGTTACATGTATGCATGTATAGTATATCCTGCATATACTGTATATAATGTGTGTGTGTGTGTGTGTGTGTGTGTGTGTGTGTGTGTGTGTGTGTGTGTGTGTGTGTGTGTGTGTGTGTGT
>JAOVVH010000043.1:17255527-17269977 GCA_028566435.1 Scorpiodoras heckelii
TTATTATTATTATTATTATTATTATTATTATTATTATTATTATTATTATTATTATTATTATTATTATTATTGCTACTGCTGCTGTTGTTCTTTCATTTTAATATTCATTTTCCTTTCCTGGTTGCACTAGATGTCACACATGTTGTTCATTGGAGGGGACCCTACACATACTCATTCACACACTCATTCACACTAAAGGTCAATTTATCATATCCGAATCCATCAAGAAGCATGTTTTTACACCAATAATAATTCCTTAATGTATAAATGTGTATAAACTGAATAGCTCTTTACAATAAAACATACATTTTCTTACCTTACCTTTCCTTTTTTTGGCTTATTTCTCTCTGGTTTAAGACCAAGTTTGTCCTTACACAGAGGCTGGGTGTAATTTTGGGCCTGAACAGGTGTGCCTCCCTTTCTTCAAAAGCTGACATGGTGCAGAAATGAATGCACTACAGGAGCAAGTGAAAAAGCCAGTAAAATATTTGGTCTGTCAAAATTTCCTGCACCTTTCAAAATCCAGTCAGAGACTTTTTAATTATTACGTCTGCTACTGGCAAAGTTTTCAAGAGCCATTCACTGACCCTTATGATTTAAGCTTGTTTGTTTGCTTTACATGACAACTTGAGCTATTACATCTTTAAGCTGAGGAACATACTCGTATGCAACATCTGGAACACTCTGTTCTCCTGAAGCTGCTGTTTACAACATTTCAGCTTTTTCTATGATGCCGCACTGCCTCATTTAACACCACAGGAACACCGTTTTATATTAAGGAAATTATTCTGCTTTCTAAGAAACTAAAAGAATAATAAATGACTAAATGGTATGATTTGACATATTATAAATAGCTTGACTTCCCTTTCAGTGCAAAACAGATGTGCTAATTTATTTATTCACATTATTATATTCACCATCCAAACTTAACAGTGAGCAATGGCTGAAAGATTTACACTATTATGGTTGTATGGTTTTATTTTGTATGTAGACTCATAAATATTTTTTTTAAATGTAAATAAATTGATTGTGCATACAGGATGGATATATGTTTTCTGTGAAAATGTTCCATCTGCATAGGATTTCTGTACTTTAAAGGGTGCAAGAGCAATATTATGTGCAAATGCATAGCAAATGTGAAAAGGCCTGAATATTTAATAGCATGTGCATGCTCATAATGTGCTCTAAATCTCTATACTCACTCACTCAGGAAAAACTGGTCTTCCAAATGCAGGTGGTAATTATACTGTTTCATTTTATAATGGTGCACACAGTGATAGAGACGGGTAACAATACCTGCTCAGTTCAGGCCTCAGCTCCCATGACATTACACAGGTGTGTTAGCACAGACCGATTAAGTTTTTTTTTTTTTTTTTTAACATTTTTCATTACAGTGTGACGTTAGTTTAATGGCAGGCTGCAACCCATTTTAAAGAGCAGTCAACCAGGCTTTTTGGGTGTGGAAAATTTGACACATTGTAATCAAATGTGCTCCATTAAGAAATGATTGTTCTCGCTTTGCATTTTTTGTACAGTAAAGCACATCTCAGTACACAAACGATATGTCAGGTGTGTATCACATTCAGATTAATGATTTTTAGTTTACTTCTCAAATTTTTAGGAATCCACTGGAATCAAATGGATCTTCACGCCAGCTCAAGTTGCACATATGATACATTTGAATGCTTGGTCCTAAGCTGAAAAACAGCCACACTGTAAATTTTCTTGGGTTTGAAGACAAATGTATAAAAGGGAAAAGCATGTACAATTGTACTGTATATAATGTCACACGTGCACAAACTCACATTTATCCCTTCAATATACAAAGTTGTGAATTAGATATTATAAATTGTGATATTTTGTTTTATGCAGTTATCAAAATACTAGCTATGAGGTAGCTATTATTAAGTATTAATGTAAGAATCTGTTTTATATTTTCTAATAATAGTGGCACAATAGTAGCCAGACTGGGTTCCAGTTAGTTGATCATGGGCACCTGTGAGATCGGGTATGAAAAAGATGCATTCTTTCACATTATTAAATGTTCAGCTATGCTGAGATATAGCATGCACAGAAATTATGTACAATCTGGCTGCACATGTCTCAGAGGAAACATATGCTAGTCTTCACCCTACCTGGTTGGTGGTTGTCAGGTGGTAGGGGGTGTGCTAGCTGTTGGGTTGGAATTGGAAAATAACTAAATTGGAAGAAAATTGGGTTTTACAGGGGAGAAAAGTAGTTTAGCTAATGAGAGGTTGACAGAAGTAGGTGTCTAGAAACCTAGTAGTTAACTAGGCAGATCAGATATCTAGTGTCACATTCAGCACACACTATACAAGTAGATGAAGTGAGAAAGGTGACTAGTTTGGTGAATTCAGCAAATTCTTAGGGCAATTATTAACCCCATTTCAAATAAACACAAATGTGTCTAATTCACACAGCATTTAACCTAGATACTTCCAGTTGAGAAGTAGTCCAGTCTGTTGTGGTGCTTGAAATTGTAATTTATGTGCTTTTTGGACTTGGCTGGAAAAATGTGGATAAATATTTTATTGTTTATTATAATTGTTCGTTGTTTGTGAAGGGGCATTGGTGTTACAGTATTAATAATTTATATCTTGTTGATATGGATAGTAGCTTTCTCTCACTACTAAATCTCAGTCCCAAATGTGTGAGAGAAACATTCCTATATGTGTCAATTTTGTTCACACCCCACGCCTATTTCAGTATATTTCACAAGCCACCCATGACACAAAAGAGGATCTGTTGTAATACCACTGATCTGTGAGAACCACTGGTCCACTGTACGGCCCAAATATTATCAGATTTACTATGTAAAGAAGAGGAAGAGTGCCTATTTTAAGTCTGCCAATTTTGGAAATAGACCTCTGAGTAGTTCCTAGACAAGGGAGATAAGATGTGCCATGTGATTTCACACTTAGCATTTAGTATTGTTTAGAAGTAGTTGTGGTCCTTCCATGGATTTTCCCCTTCAGGCAGATTTCCCTTAAATAGTCACCGACCAGGCAGAGCTGGGTTCCTGATCTGAGTGAAGACAAGGAACTCAGCAGTCTCACCAATTATAAATAGCCACAGAAGGCTCCACAGCCACTATTTTCTTTTCCTTTTTGGCTGAAAAATGTTGATTGAGACAGCTGTCGATTAAAGTGCTCAAGTCAAACCTTCTCAGTGCCCAGACTACATCAGACTGATAAGACTTCTATTAATATAAAAGAGCTATACTTGCTTTAAAATACATTATTCCACTGCCTTAATGATAATATCTACGTTATAAGATTAGGTTTGAGTGATTAGGTTTAAGATTAGATTTGGCCCAGTCCTTAAAAATGCAGTCCATCCATTTATACGGCAATGTAAGGTAGTAGGCAGACAAAACACCAAACATGGCGTAGCAGAAGAAACATCCGGTGTTTTGAAAATATATGCTATTAACAGCTTGTCCTCGAGGTCATATCCTGGACTGTTTACGACCATACGTTTCCTGAGGTGTGTAGGCAGCAGTGGGAAAGTGACGACTCAAGGCCCACTAAAGAACCTAAGGGAAATGTGTCTGCCATAATGGCCAAATAACCACAGACAGCTTACAAAAACAGTAATAAACACAATTACATAATCATGCAACTTGGCACAACAGCTTCCAAATTGAACACTAGATGTTTTTCTTAAAAATGGGTTAGCCATAGTAAAATAATATCACCTGAATCTTCCTCCTAATGTGGCATGTGAGTGTCATTATCAAGGAGCTGAGGTGATTTTGATCAGCCACTTTTTGCAGACCACACAGCACCCAAAACAACCTGAACCTGCTAGAGTTGTTATTAGATTTCCCAACACCATCATCTCCTCTGGCGTCAGAGACTTCAGAGGTTTCAGATGATTCCCGTGGAAATGTACCATGCTGCTATTATCACAAAATGTTATGAAAGCTGTAAACTTTTGATTGTCGTGGTGGGAAAACTGTGTTTATAGAACTTATTCCCCTCATTCAGTGACAACACTCAATGCCTCCCCCCAACCCTGTCTTTAGTATCAAAAGTCAACAATAAAGCATTTGCATTGTCCGAGTGTTCTAGGTGTAGTTTGTTCTGGCATTCAAAATGTTTGCGCATTGTTATCCCAGGGGAAAACATTAGAAATTTCCAAGCAATAATTAAAATCTTCTGAGAGAACTTACAATACAGTTTAAAAATAACTAGAATCATATTCCTTTCTGCGGTCCCTCTGGGGGAACCTTCCAAAGTTCTACTTAGAACCCTACAACAGTGTATTTTATCAGAAGTTGCAACTCTTAATTATTCAAAGAAAACACTTACAAAAACCCTTGAAGAAACTTTTTTTCTAAGAGATTAGACACTGACAAACATTTGTTCATTCATTCATCTTCAGTAACCATGCTATTCTGGTCAGAGTTATGGTGGACATGGAGCCTTTCCATGAGAAGAGATACATCCTGAATGGGACACCAGTCTATTGCAGGCTCCCTAGTCATTTTTTGGACAATTCCAAGTCAAGTCTCAAGTCTTTCAAGGACAAGTCCAAGTCAAGACTCAAGTCCCAAGTGTCATCTGTGGTCATGTATGATAAAGGAGGGAATGACATTCAGCTCCTCAGACATTTCCTTAATGCTAATGTGCCAAAAAAGAAAAAAAAAATAAATGAAATTGTTCATGAGCCCCAAATCTCGAGTCTGAGTTGAGTCTCAGGTCTTTTGAGGACAAGTCTCAGGTCAAGTCTCAAGTCACTGTGTGTGACTTAATTGCAACTTGAGTCCAAGTCACAAACTCAAGTCCCCATATCTGATTGCAGGGCACCATACACACACAGCCACACACTTCTTTACAGCTAAGGGGAATTTTGCACAGCCAATATACTAATGTTTTATTCACAATATAGTTTGTCACAATATGTCATTTTCTTAATCTAGGGAGATCAGATGTAGGCCAGCAGCCCTTCTGAGACTGACCTGCATTTGTGTGTGTGCAAGTGATACAAGCCCAATAAGTAGCTACTGCTTAGCAGCCTTTTTTTTTACAGGAACTGGCTGTCATGACAAAGGCCCTCATTTCCCGACACTCTGATTTGAAAACAGACCGTCAGCAGGTAGCCCTTTGTATTATGCTTGAGTTATGTCTGTTTATTTTTTCCTCTGATGTACCAGCACTCAGGAAGGTGAATGAGGACTATCCAGAGTGTGTACTAGAAGAATGAAATGCACTGCTACCCTTCAGCTCCGGGATCCCTGGTGTAATCCTGAGTTTGATTTTCTGTCTGTGCAAGAGTTTTACATGTTCTCGCCATATCCATTCTCCAATTACATCACCCTTCCCAAATATATGCTAGCGAGTGTTCATGGGATAGGCTTTGGATCTACCATGAACCCTACAGTTATTCACGATTTCATTTGTGGACCTGAAATAATTCTACTTAGCAAAATGCTCTCTTGATACTTTCATTTATCTTTTAGTAATTGCTTTATCTTGTCCTGAGCAGAATCTGGAATTTTATCCTGGGAGCACTGGCATGACATGGGACTGGTTGAAGCATTTGCCAGTATAAATGTTATGTAACTGATTTATGTGACACCAATAATTATGCATCTTACATAAGTATTGATAACTCTTGTAGCTTCTGGCTGTTTTGTTGACCCCTGTGAAACCTAAACCCTATTCCAATTAAACAGTTTGACCTGTGGATATATTGAACCTGCGCCTGTTTTCTACAAAAATGCTTTGATTTCAATAAGCCAGAAAGCCTTCAGCAATATTTTTGACAATCATGATTAGATATTGATGTATTTTTGTACTTAAGCAGCAGAGCAACACAAACGAATATAAAATAAATATTAGCAGTACTAATATTAGTACTAGCAGTAGCAATACAATTATCATTACTTTACATTACAAATGTGTATGAACTGCCTCTGGGTTCTTGTCACTGTCTTACAACACACACTGGAAAACACCTCACAATGATTTAAATCACTGCCGAGTTTTGCTCCAGCACTGATAACACACCTCACTCAGATAAGCAAAAGCTTCTGTAACATTTAAAAGTTAGAAACAGGTGTGTTGCACAGTGAGAGATCTCCAGAAATAAAATCTGCCACCCCTCAAGCCTATTAGGTAATGCTCGAACTTCACTCACCCACCCCCCAGGTCAAGGTGAATGTGTTCACATTGCATTCTGGGTTAAATATCAGCCTGTGCGTGTCTCATGGTGGAACCATGAACGTCACAGCTTCAAATGAAATCCTCCACCTCACACCGTTGGTCTTTGTTCTGGCACATTTATTTAACATGAGATGTTGTGGATTAGCTACATTCCTGACATAGCTAATACCACAAACAGGAGAGAACAAAACTAGGAGGATACAGACTACACAGGGCGATTATCAGAGAAAAAAAAAAAGACAAACATGTTCACTCCTTCCAACACCTTCTGCTGAGGATTCCTTTAATATTATTGTGAAATTTAGAACAACTGACTTAGCGTTTAACGTTGTAGGTTCATCCGTGTCCATGGACGTACGTAATATTGTTCAACCTCTGGATTCTACATTCGCACTATAAAACATTAGAATATAATACAGCGCTATTGAATTCTTCATTCTGATTGGTCAGACGGTGTTTATTAATTTAATATAACAGAAGCTCTGACAGTGGCTTTATTTCAAATCACAGGTGTATATTATGGCACAATTTCGAACATATTACTATTTCGGTAATAACTTGTATGGCAAACATTGCGCATAATATAACAAATAATTATAAATGGATTTTTAAAAATGGTATTTAACAAAGACAAACCTAGATTATCATCACTGATATGATGATGCTTTTGTAAGAAGACAGTTTCCAGTGTCAGCATTGCAGAACAGTTTTCCACCATGGGAAAGTCTTCAGGAGAGGTGCATTCCAGTTTCTTGATGACATTCTGTTGTTGTTGTTGTTGTTGTTGTTGTTGTTGTAACATGAACTATCTCTCAGATATTCAGTATTAAATGTAACTACTGTATAATTGTTAACAATTCATGTCATGTTGTTCATTAATAAACCAAAAATGGTCATCATTGGCAATTTGCTGTGGGATAAGAGGACACACGATGGAGGACAGTGTTAACAGTAATTTGCTTTGCACTGGGCCACACCACACCATGCCAAAACCCTGATTATTTTCCTATAACCGCACTCCCCATCATGTTTTATTCCTTAAACTACAGCAGGTTATTCCGCACAATTAAGGTTCTGTCCGCAAGCACACAAGATATGAAGTTGTGGCACCATCCCATTAAGAAAGGTACAACTTCACTAATGACACATTTAAGACAAGTTGTTTTTCTACAGTATTGGTGCAGTGCAGCAAAGTGCAAATACATTTCCACATTCTGAAAGACCTGGCATGGGAAAGAGAATGGCACAGGTTTCTGAGCATGATGAACACTCTGTGATGTCTCAAGCATTTGTCTGAAAGTAAAGGAGTGGATCACTGGGAGAATTAAAATGGTCTTAAGTTCTTAAAAATTACACTTGCTCAAGAACAGCATTTCTCCCAGTTATGCCAGAAAGACACACTTTCAAACAAAAAGCCATGGGACGTTTTTCACTGTTGACCCCCTGCCTCAGGTTTGACCCATAATTAACAATGTGGGAACAAATCTAAGTGTGTAATCTAAGTGTGTAAAGCCAGTACAGGACATTTTATTTTCCTCATTAGCATATCTATAGTTTGTTTGCTGATACAACAATTTTAGTGCTCTATAAATGTATATTTCAGCAAAATGGAAAAGTCACTTACAAAAATGTAGAAAACATTGAAATTTCAAATAATTACACTATATTGCACCCGATCAATAAAAAGGTACATACACATAAAATAAAAGGATGAGGTCTAACGCCAAATGTCTGCTTACAGAAACATATTTATGAAAGTTACCAGCCATGTGAATCGTACGTGAAGGTGTATGAAAGTCACGGGAAAGCAGACATGAGGGTCGGCCGATGTGGATAATACAGGGCTGTATGTTTGTAGTTAGGACGTACGTGCCACTTAGATAGACACGAGCTGTGCTTTACTGAACTCCTCAACGCTAAATAGAGAAGGACTTGTCTGACTTGCGTGTGTGTGTGTTTGCACAGCATGGTACTTGCAACCTTGCAAGTTCATACTTTTATCCCTGCTTTTATCACTGCGAAGGAGATTTATTTGATGCCTTTCCATAATTCTTTACATGAGTCTCTATAAATACACTTTGTATAATGCTTGTTTTAAGCCACTGTGCAATAAAAGAATACATAAATAATAAAACTTGCCTTTTAACACATTTATGAGCCATTCAGGAGCTTGGGCTATGAGCCAAAACCCTATCACATGTACATTATATACATACAGTGACTTTAGGCCCTTTTTTCACTACAGGATGCACCTGCCTGAACCAAGCATAAAAGATCTAACAAGGTTCAGGCATTGTATACCACCCGTCACTTTCCATAATGTGTTGATGTCAAGCATGACACTGCAGTGAGCAGTCTTCAGGGCTATATTTAGGCAGGAGACAATTATAGCAAACCTGTCTATAATCTATAGAGTATGCTGGTGTGTGTGAGTAATCAATCAAAAAATCCATGAATAGACAAGTCTGCATTTTTACCCCATCCTCCCAGCACTCCGAAAAGACCCCTCCCCACCCCAGGCCCTTCTCCTCTACAGTAATCTTTTGACCAGTGCTCCCATCTCAACTCAGTCTTCTTGCTTAAAAGATGATAACATTAGACAAGCATGCATGTCGTTATGTATATAATTAACAACTAGCTAATTACATTTATTAGGGACGGCACTGAACACTTTTAGCCAGAAATGGTCAAAATTGCACTTACACACAGAGGATGGAAAACTTTCATGAACTTTTAATAGCGAAGTGTCAAATCTAGCAAGTCACAAATAATTTTATTGATGATTAGGAAGTAATTTGTTTCCTTTTCTCTTCTACGCCAGTCACATTCATACAGTTTGTAATGTGAAATCATCAGATGCATGGAACCATTTCATGCATCCTAGTACTACAAGGGATATTAGGCAAGCAATTTGTAAAATGTCGAAAATGTGGTGTGTTATGTTTTTTACTCTTTACTGCCTCTTCCCTTTTCTTTTTCTCCCTTCGTGGCATTACTCATGGCATGTCTGTTATAGCTATTTAAAAGGCTTAGCAGCAAATAACTCTTTACTTGCATGCAAGGCAGACCACAGTCAGTCTAGTCCTGCTATCCAGACCAGCTCACCACATCGTACTCATCCAGATGTTGGAGAGTTGCATAAGAGAGTTGCATAAAAGCTGCCATTTTAATTTCTTTGGCTAAAGTTGAAGCACAGCATCCAGGCCAGAAGCCATCAGCCACTACAAACAGCACTCACATTCCATCCAAAGGCATTACTGTAGAGAGAAAGTATTCGTTCCAAGCTCAGTCAGGGAGACAGTTGCATTTCGACCACTTCAGAAGCACTAATCAGAGCTGTCAGATAGAGCAATGAGGACAGAACAAAAGATAGCTGGAAATGTTTATAAGGACATGTATTGTTCTCTGAGTTAACAGTTATGACGACTATACTTTCATTATTTGCACCGTTACAATGCTGAACAATACTAATTCGTGACAAAGAATCACTTAAGTACTACTTATTGTGTTTCAGAACACAGTGAACCTAACACGACCAGATAAGCATGCATGCATGAAAAGACTGACCCAATGGACACATTCCTCAAGAGATAACTGAACTGCATAACCTTCATATAATCCCCCGCATTGGATGGCGAGCCTTGTAAGGAGGTGCATAGAAATGTTGAGCTCTAATTCATACGTGGAAGCCTGCCACCCGGGAATCCAGCACTGCTCCGGTTTCACTAAACGTGCCTGTGCTGAGATTTTCTCTGCTTTGAACGGAGCGATGTAACACTCCTACATGCTAGAGGTCATCTCAGGCTCTTATTGCTAAGTTCCTCAGAACCTGCTGTGTAACTGATGCTCTTGCAATTTACAGTATATGTATATATACTTATCAATTTAAATCCACACTGCTAGATCTTATTTCGAGTCATTAAAACATTGCATAAGGTCCACAGTGATAGTCCAAAATAAAGGTAGGTAAATATCCGGTATTTACCTGAATCATGGTGTGCAGGAAGTGTGTATAAAGGGCATAGAAAGAATTAGTCCTAGCTGTTCATATTTAAAAAGATAGTATGTCTGTTTCACAACGTTTTTTGAAGATCAAACTAGGCAAACTAGTAGTTCTTATTTTACCTAATATTTTAATTAAATACAGAATTGACATGGTGCGCTTGATAGACTGCCTTTTAGGGGCTGGTGCATAGCTTTAACTACAAGTCAAGTATAAAACGTGTATGAACTAAAAGCTCTTTTTATATGAATTTAAATTTTACATTACATATGAAGAAGCACTTACCAAATAATGACCAATGCTGTAGATTAGTTACTACCACAATTCAGCACAAGCTACCAGCTATAAATTCATGTGTTATAATTTACTGCATTACAAAATATATAATTTTAAGTAATTGCAGCAGAGTCAGGAATGATTTAGTGTAAACATAAGGTTTATTGCTTTGTGCATTTTGTATCCATACATTGTTGAAAAACATTGTTCAATGGACACAGTGAAGCAACAACACTCATGTTTTTAAAAAATAAACAAAGACCAAAAAAAAAAAAACCTTCGCCACACATACATGGTCATGAGTGACATCAGTATGAAATGAGACTGTGATGGTTAATAATGTTAGCTCAAGTGCATGTTGTGCTTCTTCAGACGACATGCATACACAAACAAGTCCTGCCAGTGAGCAAGTTATCAGGATATCAAGAGTGCGCATGCAAAAAAAAACCAGATGCTGCTCCACTCATCATTCCATCACTTCTCTTTACATCATGTGCTAATTTACAGAACTAAGCAAATTTATACACATCACTACCCCCACATAAGAATCAACAGTTTACAGAAGTTGATTTTGTTCAGTTTTAAGAGAAAAACCAAAAGCAGAAGATCCCTTACAAGCAGCAAGCCCCATCTGCAGAATACAAAAGATTCTTATGAAGCGTGTGATGAAAAATCACCAGTATAATAGCATGGACCAAACGGTCCATCTCAACTATATAAGCTCTTGTGGATGTGTGCATCTGAGACCACTAATGTGAGCTTATGAGTCTAAGCACAGTCAACAGGCTTGACTATGTGCAATCCCAGGTAGCTTGTAGCGTTGAGAACTCCACACGGGGCTCTTGTGACTCTCAAAGTCTTAAAGGGAACATTCCCTTGATGCTTTTTTCGGGACCAGCACTGTCAGAGAAGCCCATCTCGTCCTCGAAAGACAGCGAGAGAACAGCTAGGCTGGGTTCCCCCTCCACGCGGCCTGTGGTCTGGTCATACTGCAACCTACATCACTCTCTCTTTTTCTGCAGAAGTCCGAAGAGATTGTCGGATATTACAGAAGAGGCAAAGGCCACTGGAAACATCGGAGGCTTTCATTTGGGTCTGGTTTTGTCCCCCCCGTCTGTACAGCCAGCTTCTCGTGGAAGCTGCACATTAACAATGACGACAACTTGTGAGGTCCATTTCAGGTAGGAGCCGTGGATCTGCCCGCCCCAATGCAGAGCCACTTATACAGCCGAGCCTTTGTACTGGCTGCGCTGCTTGGACATCTCCATCCCCTGCGTTTCCAGCGGAAGCAGGGGCTCTGACGGGAGACGTGACTGGAACTTCTCCAGCTGCTCCGGACTCGCCAAGTTCTTCAGCAGGCTGTTCTCGCGCTCCAGCTGGTTGTTCTTTTCAGCCAGCTCCTTGATCTGCTCTTTCAAGATCTCTACTTCCTCCCTGACTGCATACATCAGGTGGTTCTTTACAAGATCCTGAAGACAAAAAAAAAAAAGAAAGAGAGGAGACGATTTAGTTCTCAGACTTCCTGTCACTTTGGATAAGACATGTAAAGCTAAGCTCTCAGGTTTAAAACTTGGTCTGATAGATGTATTTAGAGAACTGGGTCTTACAAGCAATGTAATGCACACATGAAGGAATGTCATCGTTTCAGCTGATCGGATTTCTATTTCTACTGAGTTATTCCATCATATGATGGTTATGGTGTGTGTTCGTGTGTCTGTGGTAATATCTGCAGTCTGCATCACACATCTAGTCTTGCATATTAACATCACATCATGGATTTCATGCATTGTTTTCAGGGCCAAGCCTGGGGAAGGAATTTATTTTGCATTCATGCTTCTCAGGGGAATTCTTCCTTACCATTGCTTGCTCAATCTTGTTGTCTATGGCCACAACGCTAGCACCAGAAGCACTGTAAATGAAAAGAAAGCAAGTCATTAGCACTCAGAACCCAGGGGTGAACACACACACACACACACACACACGGATGGTGGGTACTATGGGTGCAAATAAGAAGTGAAATGTTGCATATGATCGAAGTGTTTTGAGACAAAAAGGTCAATAATGCAAACAGAGATGGTTTCCAGTCAGTGTAGACTGGAATAGATACAGAGAAACTAAACGACCATCACAGCAAACTTTCCATTTGCAAACTATAAACTATAAACTATCTTTACCGGCTCAGATCAGATCAAAACTAACTACTAACAGCAACAAACATGTGATTCAAAGACATGCATTTACATTTATTTACCTGTTGTCAAGTTTGACCGACACAACATCTGCTCCCAATAAGGACGAGAAGAAAGAGATAGAAAAGTTGTGCAGCTGATACACAGCCACCTCCATTGGCGTTTTGAACATCTCCGCGTTCATATTCAGAAGTAAACCGCTTTGAAGAATGCCTGTCGCCACTTTTGCGACTTTTGTCGAGACACTAGGAGAAGTTTTTCGCGCTTGTTTTGCTTTCGCGTTGCACGCGTCCCGAAATTAAAGCCGGGCGCTACTTCTACACGGGTTCCGTTTCAGAGAAACGCCGTCGGCGGACTGATGCTATTTCTGCCGCGGCTCGTATTTATAAAGCGCCGCGATGACGTCAGCAAGGACGCATGAATACATTATGTAAATGAGCCAGGCGATTTTGACCCCTCCCTGAACTCGAGCTAGGAACACCGCAAGCACTGAGAAGCCGCGGGACGAAAACAAGAACATCAAACCACAGACAGATCAAGTTGTCGTTACAAAGATCAGTAACTCTCTGATTACGGGCCAGCTCTAAAATGTCACAGTTAATCAACCTGAACACGAACTATTTCATTTCAAATGACATCTAGATTAAATTTAGAGTTTTATAAGTCTGCATAATTTTTAGAGTATGCGTTTCCATTGTATCACTTTACATGCAGGATTTTTTTAAGGCTATTTTTTACGCTTAATTATATTTATATTTAAAACATTCATTGTACTTTTTGCATGCATTTGCATGCATTTTGACTGTTTAGTCTTCTCCTTTCTCTCTCGTTTCTGACTGTTTATTGGCCCATTCTCGGCATCTAGTGGCTTTAAAGCAAATTACAGGCAGGTGCCTTAGGAATGAAACATACCAAAGCAAACTGCACTAGTCCTTAACTTTTTATACCTCTATTCTGCATCATTCACCTTGAAAGGTAAATGTAGATTACCTTTTTATAATCATTTACAGTACATAATTGGACCTTAAGGACTCTAAAAAACTAAGAGGACACCAAATGTACCTTTCCAGGTAAAAACAGAAGGTGCAAAAGACGTATCCTTCATGGTACCATGCCAGCAACGAGAAAAATGTGAGTGTGTTGTTGCAGGAAATAAGTCGCATAAACCTTAAACATTCACATATACACAAGTCACCGGTCAATAATTTTCTAATCCAGCATGCATAAGTTACAATAAAATAAATGACATGAAAATATGTTCAACTCCACCCCATCTCTCTCTCTCTCTCTCTCTCTCTCTCTCTCTCTCTCTTGGTGTGATCCCCTGCGCCATATGCTTTACTGATTTCAGTCTTGTGTGTAAGTATTCATAAATACCTTTGCCCTAATGCTAACCAATATGTTTGCTCGTGGCTGTTTTTCTTTTTCTTACATTGGTTTGCACTTGGCTTTTTGGTCAATCAGTGGAAACATCTGCCAGTCTGCAGATACCATCTTTAGACTCTGTCTTATTTGTAAGACACTATGGATAAAAGTATTGTCCAAATTAGATGTATAATAGAATGTAATAAAAGAAGAATATTAACCTGTAATTAGACCTTATTTAATATGCAAGCACACACTAAAGGCACTCAGTCTCATAGTATATTGGTTAAAAATGTACAAATCATTATCATGGGGGTGGCACGGTGGTGTAGTGGTTAGTACTGTCGCCTCACAGCAAGACGATCCGGGTTCGATTCCCGGTCCGGGCCGTTGTGTGTGGAGTTTGCATGTTCTCCCCGTGCTTGT
>JAOVVH010000043.1:17271109-17283609 GCA_028566435.1 Scorpiodoras heckelii
GTGTGTGTGTGTGTGTGTGTGTGTGTGTGTGTGTGTGTGTGTGTGTGTGTGTGTGTGTGTGTGTGTGGTGCCCTGCAATGGATTGGCATCACATCCAAGGTGTACCCCCACCTCTCCCACCAGTTGGTAAAAAGTTTATTCAAGGATTTGTCCAATTAATTACCTGAATGGTAAGAAAGATAAAGGCTTATCCCATGTAGAGAGAATGAAATGAAAAGGACTGAGCACACATTAGTACCAGGATGAGCTGGCACTCATGTTTAATTTTAAGCTCTGCATGCAGAGCTGCCAGGTGGGCTTTTAAAGCAGCAGGGTTGTGTTTGGATCTCTTTTCCTGGACCATGCACAGCGGCAGTGCTACAGTCGAGCTAACTGGTGAAGGCTGATGACTATGTACCGTATGAAATGAGAAGAGATGTGAGGTCATGGATCATGATGACAGCCCTGCAGGAGCCAAGGAACACATCTTCTCACTTAGTGGTGAGCTCAACATTATGTAACCTTCTTCAAAGGGATTGGTGTACTTTTTATTAGCTTTTTATGAATAAATATGAAAAAAAGCAGAGCGTGATGGTTCCATAATTACAGAACTCACTCTGCTGTGGTGCAGTCATGTGCTGAGGCAGCACTCTAACAGCTGCTACTTTGCGCATACAGTATATCATTACATATAGCAAGGCTGGAAAGTTTAATGACTGTTTTTGATTTTTTCTTTTCCTAATACGCTCACTCACTTTCAGTATGGCTGGATTCACACATACACACAGCAATAAGGCTTGATGGTGGGTATGCCTGATGTTTGGGCATATTTGCAATGTGACTTGTCAACCACCAGTCACACCTCTACGAATTGCTTCTGTTAAACATCTCCAGCAAGCGGTCTACTTTGTGGCTAGTTAGCATACTGACAGGCTAACACCTCACAAATCACCCCCAGTGTATTTTTTTGGATAAAATAACAGGGTTATCAGATATGCAATATCTATTTCTTTGTAATAGAGTTGGTCCACGAACTTGGTTTACTTATTTCCAGTAGACAGCTCTCTCAGGACATTTGTATAAACATGATTTGATTGGTTAGTACCTGCACTTGAATATTTGCACCTGTGCTGCCACTTGAAAAGTTCTACCAGAAGCACTGTCTGCAAAGCAACTCAGAACCACAGTTCAGTTTGGCAACACATTATATCACCCCATTCAAAGTGAATGAGAAGCGTCTCAGTTGAAGACGCCAAACAGTACATGTGAATCTTTTCTAACCTCTTTATCCTGGTAAGGCTAATGGTGGATCCAAAGCCTAGGAAATGGACACCAGTCCATTCCACGGTGCCATGCACACACACACACTCACTTCTTCATTCTTCATTCACATCTATAAGTAATTTAGACAATTCAATCCACCTACTGGCATTTTTTGGGAAGAAATCAGAGAACCCAGATGAAACCCACATGGAAATGAGGAGAACATGGACAGAAACTCTGCTTTTTTGAACCAGTTTTGTTAAATTTAATTAGTGACGTTATTTTATCACTCTTCACTAACAAAAGTCAAAGATTTTATCAGTTACTGCAGTAGAGGGGATAGAGATGTCACTGTGGCTTTCAGGCTAACATTTTTACCTTGTTCATGTACCTGGCCACAATTTAGAGAAAAAAAAAAAGTTCCATTAGAATGCAGTTACTTTTTGTCTCTGATTTTTTTTTACTGTAAAAAGTATATTTTTAAAATATATTTTATATACATTTCAATATATTGTGCCTTTTTTTTTACCCAAACCATAGCTGTATCACTCGAAAAAGCTTACTTCTTATTATGAAAGAAAAAATTCCTTAAATTTTTGTTTCACATTGTCTTCAAGATATACAGACTGGAGATTTCAAATGAGTCTTTGAGCTTTAGATAAAAACAGCTTTAGCTAAAAATATTTGATGTGCCATTTGATTTGAAGTCATGAATTATATGAATAATAGGTATCAACTCAGTAAAAGTGTGTATAGTAAAAAATAATTTAGATAATCTTTGGACCCTATGGAATATGTTCTAATCGTAATTGCATGGATGCACAATAAGACACTTTGTAAAGTTTAAAGTGGGACAGTGTACAGTGTGTCTCTGGCCTGTCACCATGGGACAGTAGAGATGTCCCCATCTCCCTCCAATACACAAATACTCTGTGATGCTGTGGCACAAACAATGCACTTTAAAAGACTATTTAAGATTTATCTGGATATTGATGTAACGTCAAACATTTAAAAAACCATAATGCTGAAAACAAGCTGTAGTGTGAGCTTCTGTATAGTGGAAACAATGCAGGCCATTAGAGCTGGTACCTCAATACTGATAGTGATGTAATGACTGTCGTTAATAAGCCTTATTAAAATCTCTTTTCTAGTTAAATGTAAGAGTTCATCCTAACATTAAAACTAAGTTGCAGGTTATATTTGTATTATTTGCCCAAATTGGTTAGTAAAAACTGTCACCGTATCAGTACACCATCAAGCACCTCTGCACTGGCAAATTTTTATAATCCACGTAGTTAAAATAAAGGTTAATCAAAATCAGCACATCAATCTGTCACTCACTCTAGCAATGAGGTTAGGCGGGTAATGATCTTGTTAATGATAGCCTTGCCTAACAATTTTGCAACCCTGAGCTGGGAGCAGTTAGATGAGCACTCTTTTTTCATTCTCACTGCACACCTAGATAATCAATCTGTCAGCTGTCAGCCAGAATGATGTACAACTACTTACCGCCGGTCCCTCCTGTTGAATAGGCTAGGTGAGAAAGGAGGCTTATAGCTCATGACTACATGCGTATTGTCAAATTTTGCAGGCTATCTTGGTGCCAGGCACTGGCAGAATTGTGCACATTCTTTGGAACAATCAGGATATGAGTGAAAGTGTCCTATTGTCTCAGCTGAATGGGAGGAGTGAAGATAGACAACGATTCTTTCTCTCGTTGCTCTACTTCTAAATACGATGAATCAATAACACTATTCAGAATGCCTTCGGACATGAACAATCAGCGAAATCTATGACAGCATGTCAGGTTAATAATTATAATTGACTAATATTACTAAATAGTTGATTAATATACGACACGTTAACATCAGGTCAAAGAGGTAGTTCAAGTCTGTTTTTCTGTAGATGTGTCCTATTTCCTATAACTAAAAACCTGACACCTGTCTGATGCAATCCCTTGTATTGTGTTGTTGTTGTTTCTTTTCTTCTTTGAAAGAAGTCATTGTCATTCCTATCTTGAAGTTTCCATAAATCTTAGCTGTTTACTCTTTTGCACAGGATAATTATACCTTTCATCAAGGTGTCCAGACGACATGCTTCAACTTTTGCAAGTCTAATGTTCAACTTAGCCCCCAGACAGCATTGTTACAGATGAATAGGCAAAATCCAGACAACAGGAACAGGGTACAAAAAAGCTTGATAATACTCTAAAGAAGGCGGTTGCTGAGCCCAGTACAGTTCTACATGTGAAGAATTAATAAAGGGTGTACAAACATGCGCAAACAGGTGCTGTCTATTCAAGCCAGGGGATTAAAAATCGCTTTCCGTCAATTGAATATGGTTATTAGGTGGATTGGAATGGGCTGAGAGAGCCAGGTTTTAACTGGATTATGTGTGATTAAAGTACTTGCAGATATTATACAGATATATTAAGTTGTCATGTTCTATAATGTACTATTTCAACCATCTGGAGGAAACATTTCAGAATTGTTGCAGAGTCTTTTTTGTTGTTGTTTTGTTTTGTTTTGTTTTGTTTTGTTTTTCAATCAACATAGCACAGCAGTAGCATGTTGCATGTTGCCTGGCTAATGCAATAAACTTTAAAATATTGCTCATACTCGCAAATATTCAGTTAATATAAAAATGCGTTTTTTTCATTTGTGTTCTTGACCCATACACAGATAAAAGCAAGTGGGTTGCCAGATTCCAGCATTTGCACATGCTTAAACAAATTTTTAAAAAAATAAATAAATAAATAAATAAGGGTACAGACTGTTCCTCTTGCTATTTAATATTTGCTAATTTATATTAAGTGGCATGTTGTAGTGTGTGTATTTTAAACAGACTTTACATTGTTCAGACAGCAGCTTCATCTGGCCTTGAGCATGAAGCGCTCCATATGTCTCTGCATCACCGTCAGTAGGAACAAACAAGGCAATTTTCCAGCTTTTTCACCTGCACGCCCACATGGGCAATTCTGTATCCTCATCACGTGATACATGATCCACTAAGGGGATTGCTGAAGCTGTATATGGCACCATTAAGTGATGCCATAGAGGACATTTATATAAAGCTGTATTTAATGAACTGACTGTTATAAAAAGTCCCCAGGTCTATATGGCTTTATGAAGCACATGACTACTTCTCTGATATATGCTCCATCAACAACAAACTAGCCACAGAATAGTATTACAGTATGTGAGCAATAAAATATAGTACAATCATCAATACGGTAAATATATACTATCTGATGAGTGTAGAACCAAGCATTATGGTTTGAGTAGATCAACATATCTGTTGGCAATGTTTAATATTCAGCAAGCTAAACCTAAGTGACATTTTAATGCATTGTTAATACATTTTTAGAATATTTAAACATGTGGGTCACTTTTAGCTGTCAGTACCATCTTAAATTAAAAAAAAATACTAGCACCCTTCAATGTTTAATTTGTTTCCATGGCGAAAGCTTAAAGGTTATATGTCTAGTGCTACACTAGTGTTTCCTATTCACATAAGAGCCTATCTTATCTAAAGGAACGCTCTTTCTTTTGCTTTCTTTCTTTCTTTCTTTGCTGCTTCCTCTGAGACACGTGAAGCCACCAATTTTGCTCAATTAGCCTCCAGCCATAGATAAGAGGAACCAGTTGTTTATTAAAACAATACAGAAGACCAGTTCCTCTTAGAGATGAATGACAAGGTTTTGCTTCCAACAGTAGGATGTCTATTGATTTTTTAATCTTTGTACAGTATTTCGTGGGATGCACCCCTAAGATGTTTCTCTCCTTCTGTCTGATCCGTGTTTACCATTCACACATCCCAAGTCAAGTTGTGGTCCAGACCTGGCTGGCTGTTAGTGCTAGTTATTACTGAATAAAGGGTTACACAGTGGAGAACTGGGACCTAAACCAAACCTCCAGACTGCACTGGCTGGGGAATCCCATTTCTATGTTCTTACCATTTATATAACATATAACATATCAAACACCGCAGAAAGATGGTTCTAAGACGTTCTAAGAGTTTTCTTACACGTGTTCACAGGCAGTACAAGTCAGGGTTTGTGTGTGTAGTGCAAATGCTTTACATTCCTTTGATTCTGAGTTCCAGGTGTGAACATTTTTATTATATTGTCACATGAGAAGATGCAGTGAATCTGTCCGTATGTGGACCACAAATTTAGCCTGTAAAGCTTTTGTTCTGTCAAATTTAAAAGCCCTAGCCACAATTACCTCTTTTCAAGGAAGGCTCTTTATAAGTCCTAGAAAGTATGCCTGTGAAGCAAACTCATGTTGTGAAGCATGTTCATGATGGCTTAGCTGTACTCTCCATTAAACTCGAAATGATTGTGGTTGTTTTTTCTGTTTTTTGTTTGTTTGTTTGTTTCCTTGTTGTGTTTTGTTTTTTTTAAGAACATGTCTCTACTGAACATGTATGACTAAAACCAAAACATGCATTAGTCTAAATCCATGAGATGAGATATTGTGTAGGACAATGCTGTTGCATTCAGTGAGATTATAGCATATTGGCATTTTAGTTCAGTTTTGTACAGTTTGTACTCTTTGTACATAATTCTTATAAAACTATGAAAAATCATGCAAAAATGTATATGAATGCAAAAAAGAAACCAATGTCATTTGATTTATGTGATTTAATTGCTTCTAAGTCTAAATGTAATCTTTGTAAAGTGAATAAGACCATGTTAGAGAAAATTCTTCAGAATGTACAGCATGTACACTTTATTATATCTTGTTGTTGTTGTTGTTGTTGTAGTCTCACACATGTAAATGCCAGTGTGATAAAAGACAGAAAGCATGCCTTTATCGTTTTGCGTCATTGTCACATCTTTAATAAAAGGATTTCTCCCTAGGTTTAATCTTGAACAAAAGATCATGAAGAAGTTCCACAGTGAGCTTTTCCAATCTGATTAGCCACTATCTACATGATCACAATCTGCCTAGTGTCCCAGAGCGAGTTATGCTTCATAGCGCAGTGTGACTGTGTACAGATAAGCAGTGAACATCCTTTTTTTTTACAGTAATGTGTCTGAAAGAAGGCCTTTCTTGAATTCTTAAAGTGGTGTGCTTATGTACAGGCACTAATATCAGACTTTATCATTGACCCTACCAGCTTACAGTAAGAGGCTTTGTCTTTTAAAGACACTAGGCCTCTAAGGAGACTCTTTCATATCCATATTGAATAAGCTAGCTCTGCCTGTTCAGGTACGAAGATAGAGCATTCCAGATGTGAGTACAGCTGTGTAACAGTGGTCATGCTGCTGCAAATGGGCCCAGTTAATAATGCACGGCTTTCTGCAGAGGCGCAGAAATGTCAGCGTGTCTTTCCCACACATGACCGCTCAGTGACTGCACTAATCCATGCTTCTTGTTACACAACGGCCTCCTGTGGGCTTTGCTGCTTCTCAAGAAAGCGGGCTCTACTGTCACGGAAGGTTTATATAACCAACCTCATCTACAGCACCTAAGGAAACTGTAAACCCAGTGACTGTTTCTGCACTGGGCTTTTCCTTCTTAGCCCAATCATAAAACATGTATGGACAGAACATACATTAAACCATGCCAGAGCATATTCATATCCATCAGCTGCTCGGAGACTCCAGGTGCACATCAACTGAAATGTCCTGCTTTAATTTTTAACTAAAGCCAGGTTTACACCGTGTGATTTCAGTGGTCTTTTAACATTATTAATAGTCATACTGTGCTACATTATAATTCAGGTTGAATTCTATAACAGACTGTGAGATAACATGCATTCTCTGTGTCAAACAATTCAATTAAGATGTACTAACACTAGACCTACATTCGGTTTATGCCATGTCATCACAGCATGAACTAAGCTTGTGCATAAACAAAAGCAAGCCCTCAGCAATGTTATGGAGACATCCAGTTTCCAATGCTTGGAGAAAACACTTTTTAAATGGTGAAGCTGCAGAATTTGGACGAGTCTGTCTATGGGTAGGTATAAAAAGACAAAATGTTATAAGAAGCCCATTTTACAGAGACCTTAAGGTAATAAGGATATTTTTTCTGTCCATTATCATGCATGTTACCTTCGAAACTCACTGTACAATGTTCTGGTAATGCTGCTATATTGGTTTATAAGCTTTGAGCAAACCAGCTTTGTCTGAATGCAAAATTGGGCTGAAAATTGTATAAAGCCTTCTTAAGAGTAAACTTAGTATTATAAAGTTGTACCTGTGGTAAGAATGAATGGGAGATTATTTTAATGTCAGAAAATGCAAAAAGTGAAATATTATATTAAAAAAGATTCAACAGAAATTAGTGTGACCTGAGTGTACCCAGATTAAATAAAGACAGCAAAGCTGACACTTCTAAGCACTTCTAAGCATAACATATAGATGCTTTTGCTCAATATGGCTCCTATTGCTGCAGGAAAATGGTATCTTAGCAATTAAAAATATCCTGAATATATACAATTTCTATTCATGTTCTGTTCTTGACATGTTTTTATACCAACATAAGAATATACCCAATTAAAAATATTTTTAGTCATTTTAAGTTTGAAACTATTTTACTCTACTAATAAAGGAATTAGAAACTAGGACAGATTTTATAAATAATTTCAAGCATTTATTTATAGAAAGAAGCAAAATTACCTACCAAAGAATAAGTTTTAGGTTGGCATTAGTAACTATGTCTAGAAATAGTCTTAATGGTCATATATTAGTTCTATAAGAATCCTATAATGAGAAAGATTTAAAAAGCTTTACCTGCTTTGGTTTTTTTTTTAACAACTAGAGGGTTAAATCTAAAAATTCAGTAGTTTTCCCTCATTTTACCCTGAACTGAATGACACCAGAACCAGATGAAAGGAGACACCATTTATGTCTTGCAGTTATTGTTTGGGTGATCACAAATCCACTGTCTTTGCTGCTTTGGAAAAAAGGACGCCATGATGTTTTGGCCCTAGCAGAAAGAAGCAGTGCCAAGAGGAGAGGATGCAACTCTTCCGAGAATCCATTCTCATGTGGATCGGATGGCATCAACAGTGCAGCAAAGAGCCTGTGCCCAAATCAACTCATTAGAGAACACCTCTTCTCCAAGCAGAGCCAAGAGCACACCCGCTGTGTCTCATTTATTTGCTCAGGTACAGTGCTGGCAGTGAGTTGTTTTGTTAGTTGCACGCAACGAAGCCTGAAAATGAGTGTAAATGTATTGAAATTCAACATGTCTTTCCGTGGTGTCTCAAGACACAGACGATTTAATGAATTCATTACTTTATGTGCATAAAGAATAATTAACTTCACAGAAAAGTAGGGGAGGGAAAAAAGAAAGCCCCAAGATGGTGAGGTACATTGGGGGGGGGGGTATTACTGCTGATAAATTCACACTCTAATTAGTCACATCAGAGCTTTTATTATTTCCATTACTTGTTCAGAATGAGCTGTATGTGAACAAGTTACACAAGGCTGTCTTTGTGTTTCGTGTCCTTTGTGTCTGTTACATTATAACCCACAACAATTCCTTCGAATATTATATATTCTTTACACAGCACAGGACTGGGAGTGTTATTTATTGTTAACCAAAACAATACAGTACATGCACACATAGAATAGACCATAGAAATTCAATAATCTGTGAGACCAGTGAGTAAGAATGTTCACGGCTACATGTTCAGTCTAGGAATTCAGATGCCGCTCTGTAGGCAGGGCAGGTTTATTATACTTCCTCACTACCTTGCTGCCTTTTCTGGCATACTCTGTCTTTAAACCCAGATCTGAGGTGAAAAGAAAGCCAGCCTAGAGTCTGAAAACTGCTCACTAGAGAGCAGTGTGCATAGATATGTTAGCGTGCACATGCATGAGTGTGCGCATTTGTGTACAGACTCTATTTGTAGTCGTAGTTTATGTCAGAAGAATGAGAGTTTAATTGAAACGTGATTTTAAAAAAAAATACTGGTTTGACAAAGCAGTGATGTAAACACTCTCATCTCATCTGACTCTCATCCATCCAGAGTGAACAAAGCATAACTCAGATGGAGGTCACAAATGCGTAGGATTTGCACACGTAGGCAAGGAACTTCGAGCCAACTAGCTGTCATTTTATCTCCAGAACAATCTAAAAGTTGTCGGCAGACTGCAGAAAGTTCACACAAAGATGGTGATAAGCTGGCACTCTTCCAGTGCTGAAAGAACATGTACCGTACAAAGAGGTCAGTAAGGTTAAGAATGCATGCTGCTCTATGATGTTTACCATTATATGAACTTTATAGCTTTTTCTGTATTCTGTATTCTGTATCTGTGTGTACCAGGAAATACGGAAGTACATAGACATTTTAAAATACCTTTATAATGATTAGCACCCCAGAGTTACATGTAGCAAAATATAGACTTATGCAGTATTTCATCTCATAGAATTTTAAAATAAATGCACTAATCTTTTGTGTTGTTCTACAGTAACAGATAATTGCTGAGTACTAAGAAAGAAATAAAACACAATGAGGCATGTTACAGCCAAACAATCCAAATCACGGTGGCGTTATACAGCCCAACCCAAAGCAATGTGTGGTTCCGAGGAAGTCTTTCTATACCATCTTTCTATACCATTACTTCCTAAAGTGTTGCATTCTTCTTATAGCACAGGAGTTTCCTAACACTAACAATAACTGTTTTTTCCATTTTTTGTCCATTTAATGTTGTGGAACATCTACAAAATGAGTTTCTGTTACCACTTACTGTATATTGCAGCAGTCATTTCATAAATACCAGATTCACTTATGTTATAAACAGCCGTTCCCTTCCCAGCTGTTTTAAATTTATAAGGCATGAAAGTGCAGCTTGTCATGTTACCAAGGAGCTGACTTTTCTATATCTGGAAACTTAAATTCACAGCTTTTTCTCTCACTGTTACAAAGCACTGACACTATGAATGCCATCCAAAATGCTAAATAAACATCTCCTTTAATTGAAAACTTCACCATATCAACAATTGCTTATGATTTGGGGGGTTTTTGGCCAAACAGAAGTCAGAAATTTGTTCAGCAGTGCTGTAGTATAATGCATTTCAAGGGTGAAATGGCTAAAGGAGAAGTAAAATTGCCGTTTGCTGTGACTCAGCTTGATAGTGTACTAACTGAACTGATCATAAACAAGTATAAATGACCCTTTATATGGAAAAATAGAGCCAACTTATTCATGTTTTTAGTTCTCAGTTGGCCTGCAGTATTTAAGCTTAATGATCCTTAATGCTCAGTGTCAAATTCCAACTTGCCACACCCAAAGAGTTCCAATGCAAAGTGCCACAGACTTTTTTTAATTATCTAGACAAACAACTCAGTCAAAAGCAGACATCCCAGCTCTTTCGCAAGAAAATTACGATGTATCATCTATCATAGAGCAGCACGATGCACAACTGTCTCTCATTCCATTCCTTCACTCTTTTTTCAGCCATACAGTTTACCACGTGAAGTTATCGTTCAGTAGCAAAGTGATGAAAACAACCCGTCTACTGACAGCATTTCGCATTAGCATGTGCGTTATGAGACTCCTCCGACTCACCCAGTGTACCAGACAAATTGTGTTCCTAAACCACTAAATGGGTTCAGTCATCCTTATGAACATGTTGTTTTTTTCTGTGCTGATCATGATACTGTGTCAATGTGTAAAGCTTCTCTAGCCTCAAGCACAGGAGTGTGCTGCTGTCTGGCCTCGCCAGGTAATTAGCGTGCCTTTCACGTGTGCACGTGTGCTCAACTGCTCGTCTGGTTCTCTGCTATTCCTGGCACGAGCAAAGGTGTTAGGCTTCTTGCGCTAGCACCTAGAATTCCCCCCAGGGCTGTGGAGAGATTGCCCTGAACTGAGTGTTTGCATGCAGCAAAGTGATGTTTGCACTGTCTCCAGGCTGTTGGCTTTTGCATGCTCTACTTCATAGAGGGTGTTGACTGTCTACAACCCACTCACCTGATCTATCTGTCAGTCTTCATACACAGATCCACTGGATCTAAATGAAATTCCTGTCAGCACTTATCAATGCTCTGGTGTAATTTATTTCCTAAATTACTCCATTTATTTTTAAAGGCAGGTGCTTTGTAGACGTGCAGGGAACCTTTTCTTATTTACCTATTTGCTGATTATTTTGACTTATTTATGCATCACAATATGATGTGATTCCAATCAAATCCAAATTTCAAAAACTAAATGTGCAATACACATACTGTATAATATACAGGATTGTACAGCAACCATGACTATTATAATATATGTTGTAACAAAAACATGCCTCAGCTTTAGTATATACTTAGAGATTAGGTGGATTTGATCAGCGCTGCACTTACAGACCATATATACAAACTTGGTAACTAGGCGTTTCCTGGCGACGTGGGAAGTAAACAGAGCACAAGACGAGCCTGTGCATGACCCTCACATGAGGACAGCGAGGAAAGTGGGCACAGAAAAGCCCTATTATTAGACAGATCCCCTGAGACGTGGGATTGGAAATGGCAGTTAAGGCACTGCACTTTCAAGCTGCTGAGCATTCTCTGTTGACTCATTTCCTACACGAGTGAAGTGCATCCAAAGCACACCGCATACTGATTCGCCTGAACACAATGTTTGGGGTGCGGTGGATTGTTTTGATAGCTATAATATTTCCGTGACGAAAATATTCCTTTTGCAGCTTCTTATTTATTTTGGTTACAACAAAGGGATCAAATTGATGTATGTGCCTGAGAAGGTGTTGGGGCTTCGAATGAAAATGGGTGTAGCGCTAACACAGACTGTCATTAACACACATTATTGCAGCTCCAGACACTCATGTTTTGTGAACGATCGTGAGAAGGGTGTGCTGTGTGACTGCCTGACACTGTTGATGGGTGTGTGCGTTGGTGTGTGTGTGTGTGGGTGTGTGTTTCAGTGCATGTGTGAGAGAACACCGAAAAAGGGAAATTAAAAAAAAAATGAGGAAGAGAAAGAGGCGGGGAGCAAGGGTGCTCACAGCTGTTCTTGCTGTGCTTCCTCTGATAGTGTCCTTGGCGGTACTCCCAGTTCTTTGCGTAAACTGTAGAAAACATTAAATGAAAGGGGAAACAAATGTAGTTTGCATGCATTTTATCAATAAAAATGAATAAAAACGAAGTCATTACTTTCAAGACATGCAGTGATCACATGTTATGTTGGGTTTTTTATATCAGTAAAACACTTGGCTCTGAGTTTCTTAATCTTATTCCTGGATTCTGACTGCTATTCAACAATTTTGTCCAGAAGCTTTTCATGCACATAGTGGGTT
>JAOVVH010000043.1:17331692-17344356 GCA_028566435.1 Scorpiodoras heckelii
GTGTGTGTGTGTGTGTGTGTGTGTGTGTGTGTGTGTGTGTGTGTGTGTGTGTGTGTGTGTGTGTGTGAAAAAGAGAGAGAGAGAGAGAGAGAGAGAGAGAGAGAGGCGCTATAGTTGTTGCACCTGGGGTTACTCCACTATAAGCATTTCTTGTAGGTACATGACACAACATTACACTACACTATACATTACACTATACACTACACCATACATTACACTATACACTACTCTACACTATATACTACACTATGCACTACACTATACATTTCATTATACATTACACTACACTACACATTATACATTGCACTACACTATACACTATACATTATACATTACACTACACTATACATTACACTATACACTACACTATGCCCTACACTATACATTTCATTATACATTACACTACACTATACATTACATTATACATTACACTACACTACACTATACACTACACTATACACTACACTTCACTATACACTACACTATACATTACACTACACACTACACTATACATTATACATTACACTACACTATACGCTATACATTTCATTATACATTACATTGCACTATATATTACACTATACATTACACTATACATTATACATTACACTACACTATTCATTACACTATACACTACACTATACACTACACTACACACTACACATTACATTATACATTACAATATACACTATACATTACACTACACTATACACTACACTATGCATTACAGTACAATTCACTGTACACTACACTATACATTACATTATACATTACACTACACTATACATTGCATTATACATTACACTATACATTACACTACACTATACACTACACTATACAGTGGGCTACACTGTACATTGGACTACACTATACATTACATTATACATTACACTACACTATACATTGGACTACACTATACATTACATTATATATTACACTACACTACACTATACACAACACTATACATTGGACTACACAATACATTACACTACACTATAAATTACACTATACTATACACTACACTCTACACTACACTATACACTACACTATACATTACACTTCACTATACACTACACTACACACTACACTATACACTACACTATACATTACACTACACTATACACTACACTCTACACTACACTACACTATACACTACACTATACATTACACTGCATACTACCCTCAACGACAACCGAATAAACATCAGCAAACCTTTACTACGAGTGACGAGCTATAAGGCAGTGATGAATGCGTCACTCGCCATCGTTTAACATGTTTGTGTAACATAGTTATGTAATATGTTTTGAATGAAATATTTTCCTGCTCTTGACATGTTTGTCAGCACCGTCAGTTTTGCATCACCACCGTCGGTGTCTTGTCAACTCTGCTAGATGAACGTAAATTCTTTGTTAAGGGAAGTGTTCTGTATGTTTCTGTATGTTATGTTATGTTATGTGTTCTGTAAGTGCTTTTTTTGCATGCCTCCAGTTACGCGTATCCCCCATGTGCTCGATCACACCCAAAATGAAGGTGGGCTCATGACAGAGGTGTGGTGTATTGAAAATAAAAATAAACCGAGTCACACCCCTGTGTTTTAGCTGTCTGGTAAACACAGAGACGTGGACTACATTTACCATGTGGTGTCAATCCATTCAAACCATAAGCCAGACTCTGATTTTGAACATAAATGCAATAGAGAATGCGGGTAATTACTGTGGCTGGAACACACCACTATTTACATCTTAATGAATATTTCTGTTTTATTCTAATTGAACTGATTATTTACAAGACATATTCACAAGACAAAGTTATGTAAAATGTTTTTTTTTTGCTTCTAGGCACGCACACACACACTCATGGCTTTGCACTGCTTCACCTCTCTTTCAGGGCTCAACTATCTCTGACAGCACACAGACACACACACACACATAAATAAACTTGCTGCGTGTGAGAATCCTCAGTCAGTCAATCAGTTATTCCACGGGAGACACATTTTAAAATCGTCTTGCTTGAATTATAATTAGGACGTTGTCATTGTCTTATTCTTTTATTATCTAATTAACCTCAAATAATGACTCTTTGTACTTTATATTTGCATGGGGAACCTTTTTGGTTCTCCATATGCAGGTGGTGCCTTTGTAGTGTAGTGGCCATACAGACTGTCCACAAGAAAACGTATTGCAAGTTAAAAACAATGACACACAAATTTCAGAACTTTTTAATTGCACATGTATAATAATGATAAATGTAGGCCTACAGCCAGCTTAAAATGCAAAATGATGCTTCACCATGCAGTAGTGCTTGACTTAATAAATCCCCCAGAAGTGCTTACCTGAATAGGGCATAAGTCAAGGACAGAATAGCAGGTAAATGATGTATACATAAGAAATGCCCCAATTTGGAGGTTGCTCTTCCCAAATCGTGTAAGTGCCTTCATGGCATGTAAATCATAGACTTAAGTGAAGGGGAGAATACACATAGGCTTAAAAGTGTGCACATTTTCTCACTTGTGTACTTTGGTTGACTTGTGCACATGGGAGAATCTCACCCAAAGTTTGCTCTGCGCATCTTTTGACGCAACAGAAACATACTAAAGGTACGATAGGGGTATGGTTGAAGGTACCACCAGAGCAACGAGGAAACATACAGTATAGTAGACATTTCTGAAAGTATGTTCTTACATTAGATACCTTGGTACAATACTTAAAAAAAAAAAACTTTATTAATAGCTGATATTATCAATCAATGGTGACTGACAGCAAACATCCAAGCAAAGATCACAAAAAGAGCCAGTGTCCTAGAAAGCTTTCAAAATATTGTCTGATTACTATGTTAGAGAGGGAGAGATTACTGAATTGTTATAGATAGTGCTATAGGTTTTTTTCTAAGTTTGCTAAATATGCTTTGCACTGTCTACTATAATATATTATATGGTATAGGAGTGGCTTAGTTGAGTACTGTGTCAAAGCTGACATCTAATAATCATGTGTTGTGGTGTGTGCATCACCCAGGGTAATGTAAAAATGATTTTGTCATCATTATAGACAGTGTGGTTGGACATCCCCTGGGTGAGATTGTGTAATTCTGGTGGCTGTATTATTTTTGTGCTCCTTTACATTTCCAACCCCCAAGGCATATTGTCCAATAACAACATGAAAAACAATGCAAAATAGTTAAGAGATTTATAGAAGAGTGAGAAATAAAAGTATGTAACTGTCCACAAAGCGTTTAGAAGGCTGAACATTTGGCACTTTGGTTTTGAGATGTATTTTTGTCATAGCTCAGGAGACACACCGCTGCCTTGCACTTTTCTTAGGATATATTTTTGTTGTATCTAAAACTGTTAACAGTGTGAATATTTCAGGACTCCTTATTAAGCTTTAGTAATATTGCCTACCAAACCTAGTGCAAATTGTACTTTTTCCCTATAAGAACACTAGGTCTGGGCAACATGACAGCATATCATGATATTTTTCACATTATTGAAGATATTTAATTTCCAAAACATCTTAAAAGAGTACGACTTCAGGACAGCAATGTTTTCTGTGGCTTTTGGCTAGGTGCCAGTGTCTGGGGCCTGCCTTACCAAATATTTGCTGTAGAATAGATTGTGTTTCCACGCTTTGCAGTAATGTTTGTTAATTTCAGAGCTGCGTTTTTTGTGTGTAATGAATCATGGCTCCATAATTAAGGCTGAAATAGTGGAGTCCAATCTTGAACCAGGTCACATGCAGGATTTAGCAGTATGGTAATACAGGAACAATAAAGTCATCACAGCTGCAATATGTAGAAATGATTACATCATGTCATTTTTGTCTATATTGTATAGCCCCTGTTTAGAGGCAAAATTCTGTAGACTGTATGTTGTGACAGCGAACACCAGCTGCACTGCCACAGCCAAATAAAATAAGATGACAGCCTACTCAGGGTTTTGCCTGCAATTCAACCACAGTGTTTTAAAATGTGACTTTCCAACCATGTCAGTGTTCCTTGGGTTTTTATATTTAACCATTGGGTGGGTGGTTTTGGTTTCATAATCCTATAACTGCTTATTTGCATTTAAATGATGTTTGGATATTTGGGATAGTTGGTGTAACTAGTGTGCACACTTCGTTTACTAAATGCTGATTACGTACACCAAAAGAACGTAAAAGTATGCCACTCTAACCAGATTATGCACAATGTTAGGCGTTTCTTCTTGGCGGCTATCTGTATGGCCATCTGTCATATCCTTTTTTCGCTGATGGAGGTGCTGTTTGAATTTTAATGTGCAGGACAGCTCAGATGACATTCTTTGTCAGAGAGGAAGTGCATGGCATTAGGATGTCAGGTGTCTGTCAGCAATCCGTCATAGGCTCGTGCCTCAAATAATGCACTCAGCACTGGAAGAGGGAACCTCCTAAAACAGCACGGTCTTCTCAGTGTTTGTTCAGGTTTGCTCCTGATTACGCTGGCTTTTCTAAACTTCCTGTCAGGTTTTAAGCATATATTTAACATTGTAGGTGGGCATTAACGAAAAAATATCACATTACTCAAATACCTGATTTCCGTGGTATGCATTATGATAACAAAACAAAGTTTGCAAAACAGCAGTGTAACATCTGCACAGGAGTGTAAAGTAAAAGGACAGGTAAATATATAAATTTAAACATGAATTCAGCTACCAGTTGGCTGTTGTCATAGCAACACTGGCAATCTCAGGAAAGCAAATTATGACATATTTTCTGCAATGTCTATATCACCCTGTCAGCCACACTTAATTAATGTAAGCACACATCGATGTTTTTACATTTTTTTATATAGTCTTGTGCTTTCTGCTAGGGAACTTTGTTAAACATATGTCTTTTTGTGTCCATAAAGTTTTTTGTAAATTGCAGCAGGTATGTTTTCACGGTAGACCCAGAGTCTGAAATCTGTTTCTCAGGCTCATGTAGCTACTATTCTTATCTCGGAGATGGCAGCCTCATAATGGCTGCAGAAAAGCCGGAGGTTATATCTGTATATCTTCCACCCACAGCTCCACTGCCAAGAATCCAGGAGGAGAAGAGGCTAGAGTCCGTTAATGCCATTGGCTTGTCATCAGGGGTTGGATATTCAATTAGCAGGTTGTGACCTCATGTAGGGTGAAATGTTTTATGCGAGTTCAGGCCTGGGGCTGATAATTTATTTCACTCTACCATGGGACCAAGAAAGAAACGGCTGTGGTGCTGATTCTTTTTATTATGCTCTCTGTGTGCATACTTAATGAGCAAGGTTGAACTCTCTGTGATTTCCATTAATATTGTGGCAAAATATTCACATGATTTCCCAGTTGAGCGTGACTTAGTAGTAGAATCATACTAAATGTGTTGCTTTTGTAACCCCACTGACTTCTGAATAAGCTCAGGCACTCCACGTCCTGCCTTTAGAGAATGTTTACGTGGAGGCCAACATGATATTCGACTCCAAAACACAAAATCCGGCTTTAATAAAGAGCATTTCCAGTGAATAAACTATGCAGGTTGTTCATTGAGATCTATTGTATCCAAGCTGAGTGAAGTTGTTCTGAGTGGGTGTAAGTATCTCCAGTGGTCCCATAAGCCAGTGATGCTACTAAAAACACAAAAGCAAGAGCTTCTTTTCTAATGGTAAGTGTAATATAAATTAAAAAATTTGAACAAAGAAGTAATGGAGACAGCAAACATTGCACTTAAATCTCCAGAATGCATTGCAGCTATATGAAGCAGTTGCACTGAGGTGCAGCAGAGACTCAACTTGCCTAGTTAACGATCTATGAGAATGCATGCACAATGGTGTTGGTGGTGGTAGCATGATAGTTAAGGCTTTGGAATCTTATCTATTTGAGTAGAAGTCTAGATGACGAGAGTGCTGCTGCATCAATCTCTCTATAGGTAGAAATGAAGCAAGGGCTCAATCCCACTGGTACCTACATTACCCACCCACTAGTAAACAGTGGGGGGGTAATGTAGGGAACTGTTAAACAAATTGAAAGTAGACTAACATGCTGATGAAAGAGGTTTGAGCTTTAAAAAAAGTAGTTCAGAATTTTATGACAAAGATTGATGAAACTGATGAAGATGAATGTGATGAAAATCACATTAATGCTGAAGATCATTATGGGTGGATTTTTCCAGTAAGAGTCTCACAGTGGAAACTTCATTTATATTTATAGACATAGTGTCTGCTTTTCCAACTACAGATACCCTATTCTGATACGTTTTCTCATTTACTTGCATATCCTTGTTGGAAGTTATAGTAATGATGCAGTTATATATGCGCAGAGTAGCACAGAACAGGCAGAAAGACTACCAACATGGAAATTCTGCTTGCTTTACATAAGGGTAGTGTTCAGTCATGGGTTTGAGCATATTTGGTGTGGATAAGACACTAAATCTGAATTGACTGAATTGAATGATCAGTTAATGCAATATGAAGATAATGTAGTATGAATAATTAGACACAGGAGGTCCAGGGCAATGCCATATACTCAAATATGTACTGACAAATAGCATTACAGCTGTGAGTGATCAGTTGTACTGAGGGTAAGAAAAATATGAATATTCTTATAAATATTGGGATCATTTGGAAAGCTTTAAATGATATGTTGAATAGTTTGTGTCTCCTTAATTCCATCTTATTTATTGGAGTAGTTATGCATTGTATTATAAAATTGTCCATTTCGTATGATTTGTTAAAACCAGTAACATATACTAACTGAAAAAGGAAGTATTGGCACTTTTTTACTGCAACTATTTAAAATGCATAAAACGTGGCTTGAACCAATGATCATTTCATGCAAGTCAGAGGATATGGGAAAAGTTCATATTTCTAGTACTATTCAACTCATTTTTATATAATATCTAAATGTAGCTTATTCTGGGTTGTTTTTTTTTTTTGGATGAGCTTATGAGTTTCTTCCAATTGCATTATGAACCATGTCTGTCATTGTCACTGTTCTGTTGTTATAGTTACCAGATTGTTCAACAGAACCCATCTTACAGTAGCACAGTCCTCAGTAAGATGTGCCATTTCCTCTCATGTGAGAGGAGGGGACTGTATGATGAGGTCTCACAGAGCTAAAATGCTGAAATAATTACAAAAACTAAAAGCTCATTAGATCCAATGTACAATTGAGTCATTCATTTGAATTGCCAAGATGTTATTTATTTCTCAATGACCTTAAAAATTCAAAGTCTCCAGAATGACCCCCTGCTGCGTGTTTGGATTTGTGTGAAAGGGCAGATCAGAGGACATGGTCAGGAAAGGTCATGAGATGGTGATAACAGTCTCCTTCAGGGAATGATCATCCTTTTGTCTGTTTTTCTCTCTTTGTCTGCTTATGTGACAAAACACCCTAATGACCGTGTCACTGGCCTCTAACTGCTTTGAAACAGATGACACTGAAGAATAGAGGTTACAGGAGACAGAACAAAACCTACAAGTGTTTTCAGTAAAACTTGTTTGGTGCCTCAACACACTTCTCACACTGTCATTGTGTCAGTTTCACACAAAGCTGGGCACCCATCTGAATCAGACAGCTCCTAATGTTTTTATTTTACAGCAGAAGGTCAGTGGTGTCAGCTAAGAAGAATAGCACAGATGTTAGGAGAGTTATCGCTCTCAAACAGAGAACAGAGAAAGCTCATCTTATTGTTTTGTCTGCTGGGAGACTAGAGAGACTAACACCATGGTAAGCACTGATCTCCAAATTATTACTTACCCAAAGTCACATGAGACAGGATGCAAGGAGTGCGACTTCAGAAGTGACATGAGGCTAGAATTCATAATTATAGTCTCTTTCTAAAGCCACCTGCCTCTCTACAAACCTTTGTAAACCATAGTTTATATGCATCCTATGATAACCAGCCTTCAAATATCTTTTATTCTGGCAGCTTGCTTTTCATTTTTCATTATGACACCGCCAGTCGCTGTGTCCTCTGTGAAATTAGCTGTCACTCAGTTTTAATCTGCTGTCATATTTTTACTGATGAAAATGTCCTACATTTTCAAAACATGTCTTTCCATGGTTTGAATAATTGATTCCACTGCTGTAGCTAGAAATATTCACAAGTTGACATAGCCAAAAGTTGGTTGTGTAAGTTCTCTGCGGTTAAGCCAAAAGAAAAGTACATGTTTGAAAAAGCTCACTGCAGTACTACACTGCAGGCCTAAATGTCCAGCTGTTAATTTGTCACCCTATGGCTATGACTGGGAGAAGGATTATTTGCAATTGGCTGGAAAGGCTATAGAGCATGAAGATCCGCATCATTAGCAAATGATAATGTAGATGGCAAATGGCACTAAATGGCTAATTTGTCATTGATTTTATAACCCTATTTAAACTGAATAAGTTTTTCAAAGGGAGGTGGTTAATGTAATTATTTTCAGTGTTTCTATTGGCTTTTGATCTCATCTAAAATTGTTAGGTAGCTATGTATGGACCTGTAGAAATGGTAGAAATCCCAGGTAATACATATCTCCTCTGTATTCACATGTTGGGAACAATTTGGTCATATCTTGTGGGAATAGAGATTTCATGGTTATTCTTCTGTATGGAGACACTCCAGGAAGCAATCTTTTATTTTATCGTCATAACGTGTGTCGTCACAAAATAAAATCAACTACTGATCAAGTAAAAAAGGCAGAATAACATTTAGACGGCCCATTTCCATATAAGCAATACCTCTGTGGATTTTAAGGAAACTATGCACCTATATAGATGTTATGGTCATGTGACCTAGTGCTCAAGAACAACCTCTGCAGCCACAAGCCCTACAACAAACTGCTATAATAAAGCTCAGACATCAGAAAGATGCTAGCACATCTAAAATTTACTCAGAAATCTCTTACTTGATCAAAATCACTACAGAGTTCCTCCGCAACATTACTATAAAGACATATTTTGGAATGCTTTTTCAATCTGAACAGTATTTACTGTATAACTCTCATGCTGGCAATTTTTCCCTTCATTTTTTCCCAATGATGGGTGTATGCCCTCTCTTCTGGTGTCCGCAGGGATTCATGAGAACGTTGTCTTATTAGAAAAGTATGCAGCACTGTCAAAACCACAAGTCAGTTCCAGTAGAGCTGAAGGAATGTTGGATCTGTAGAGCATCTGTTTGAGCTCCTGTCCCTTCGGCCACTTTCAAGCTCAGCCAGGTCGCGGCTGCAGCTTGTGGGTCACCGCACCATTTCACTACCCGTGTGCCGGAGCATCTCGCTGCGTCTTAAGTAACAAATAAAGGCCACCATTGTTGCCTCTCACTTTGGCTGCTGAATTCCAGGGCTCGGGAGAGGAAATCTATCCATACCGCTAACAAAAGCGAAGCCACATACCTTTGAAGAAATCAGCCAGGGATCCTTGGGAAAGTTTCTACCCATCTCAGGGTTTGTTTTTTTTTTAAATGGAACATGATGCCAGATCACATCGTATTCATTTAGTGTGTTCTGCCTCTGTGTGTGGGAAATGATTCTCCAAACGCCGTGACCATTCAGTCTGTTACATTCCCGCTGAGAGTCTAACAGTAGCACAACACAGGGGAGCTGTGATTTCCCACAACGCGAAAAGAGTTTTAAAGAGTGTCTTTACTTCAGTGCCAGAGAACTTTTACTATTCTTGGTGGAGGATAACCATGGGTGTCAACAAGCCTTTCTTGTCATACAGTCTCAGAAAAAAAGTTTGGATAGTCAGGAGTCCTTTTTGTTTGTCTTGGAGGGGGAAAGGAAGACCTTCTGCTCTATGGTTCTACACAGTACCATTAAGGGTTCCACCAAAAACAAATATGTAAATATGTAGATATAGTGTACCTTTAAAATGGTAACAGTAATTAACTTTTAAGGCTGATTTCACATACTCAGTGTTCAGTTCATTTAAACCCGAGCCTGGTGCCTTTTTCTCTTTATTAACATTTGTTTGGGTTTGGTCAGAACAGTAGTGTGATCACACTCGCATGCAGAACAGAACAACCAGTCTAAGCCCCCATCCCCACAACAGCAGTGAAAACAGAGTGTGTTTTTGCACTTTGGCCTTTCGTCCACATGACAACTTTTTGTGCATGGGTTAGCAGTGAGCCTTACACACTTAATTATTTTTGTTAAATTATGTGCAATGAGAAAACAAACCAAAACTAATTAGTAAAAAGCCAAAAGTATCACATTACTCTCTGATTTGGACTCTGCAACCAGAGTAATAGGTGTCTTTTTTACGGATGCTAGATAGACCCTTTTTTGTTATATCTAACGTCTGCCTCTTATGTATACATTATGTATGTTCATTTCCATCCACCCATGTAAGCAGACAGCACAGTCCCACAATTGCAGATTCATAAGAAATCATATAAGCCAGCTCATATAAAAAGTAGTTTATGTTTAACAATGGGATGGTGTTTTTTTTTATAACTATTTGAAATGACTGTTGGACCTTCAAGACTGTGATTTTATGAGCTGGCTTTTATGATTTCATATGAATCTGTAATTGACGCATAATTCACTCGTTCGTATTCCAACAAAAATTTGATTTGAAACAGTTTGTAACATATCATGGCTCCTGCAGTTGTTCTTGCTGCTCGTGTTTTCTTCCCACATAAAAGGACTGCTCTGAAAAGCAGACAACCGGCAATTAGCAGTGGGAAACAATGCTGTGCAGAACTTCTCCCAGTGAAGCACGTTATTTCAGTTCTGCAGAGAAAGGCCCAGCTTTGCACTCAGTCAGTAAGACTTTGTTTATGTCGAGATCATTATTTAGCATGGCATCATGTCACATGCTTATGCTGTAATTAGCGTAGGCAGCCAACAGTGACATCTTCTCTCTCTTTCCCTCTCTGTATTTTGTCTGCAACATTAGACAGAACTTCTGCTCAAGGCTTTCACTATGTAGTGAGCAGTGCTTTAACATTTGCATCTTTATTTATATTTTGTATATTATAGCAGGATTAATCTGACTGCCATGATTCACCTCTAGTCCTTATGTCACCTTTAATCTTGGGGAGTGATTTGAGAACAATAGAACAATATGACATTCAGGATTACCTTTTTATTTCATTTCTTCAAAAACATTCTTCATGTCTGTCCTCTGGCGAGGGATTCTGTCTCTCTGAATAGCCTTCAAGTCTCCCGGCAATCAGCCACTTCCTTTGAAGTGACAAGCGAGACGTAGATGTTGTTAGCACAAGAATGTATGATAAAAAAATAGCAGGTTTTATTAAAACCAGTGTTGGGAAGGTTACTTTTAAAATGAATTTCACTACAGATTACAGAGTACATGGCCTTAAATGTAATTTGTAACAAATTTTTATTACAAATCAGACTGAATAACATTTTAAACACTTTGGATTACTTCAACATTGTGTTACGTTATTATTGCATGAAACAGGAGTCACTCTGAATGTATATTAACACTTGGTGCAGTGACGCAAGCTACGTGTAAATGTAAACACAAAAGCAGTGAGATGTTTTATATGGCACGAAGGACGTAGACCCAATTTTTTCCTCGACACTTTATTTGCCACAACATCAGGTTGGAGTGAAAACCAATTAAGAAAATAAAACTGTGAATTTAAAGTTGTACAGTAGAACATTTTATTAACACTTAACAGTTTCTTAAGTGTCTTTTGTTGCTATGCAACTAATCCTCTTAAAATTAATATGGCACCAGAAATAACTTCTCTGTTTTAATAAAAGTATAAGTAAACAACATTATATAAAGTGCTGGTTGCATGGCTCATTGTATTTATATCACATGTGAGTTCGATATCATTGCATTTATATGAAAGTTCAAAATATCGAACAGGCTCGCATGTTGCAAAAAATCGTACTACAGGACCGTCACCACACGTTTATGTGAAACGTTGCCAACAGGTGTCATTCCTCTTTCAGTGGGAAGCCCTTGCAAAATATCACATAGCCTAGCTGAACTGAAACCCGGCTAGCTTTCAGAATAGTATATAGTAAAGAGCATGGCACATTTTGATAAGGGACTATTGGTGCGTTCTATCTGACGTAGAAAGTCGGAATGTCTGAGGTCCCAGTCAGAAATATTCACTTGAACACCCCCATGAAGTTTATGGCTCAAAAAGTCGGGGCAACCTCACCAACCCCAACTTCAAATTCCAAGATGGCTGCTCCGTGCATCAACAGTAGTGATGTACTGGTTATTAGCATTTCTGTCTTATTTTTGTCATGTTAATTCAGTTGTACTGTGCTGTGTAGTGCCGTCCAACCTTTATCTGTGGACGTGTCACTACAGTGTTTGTATGTGTAAAATACACTGTAATGTGGTGTTATCTACTGGTATCACTAATGATGACTAACCTGGCTAGAGCTGGTATTCTGACCTCTTGTACTGGAACACGGTCAGCTCAGGTGCGACAACATTCCTAGCTCCAACTTTCGACTTCCAAGATAAATGGGACGCAGCATATAAATAGAATATGCTGTTAGTCATAGGACTACAATGCTGCACACACCATGGAAGCTAGCTCACATGCCAAAAGGTCATCACTTTAAAACTGTTTTTTAAAAGTTTCCAGACATATAAGTAGGTATATACACTGATCAGGCATAACATTATGACCACCTCCTTTTCTCTTCACTCATTGTCCATTTTCTCAGTTCCACTTACCATATAGCTGCACTTTGTAGTTCTACAATTACAGACTGTAGTCCA
>JAOVVH010000043.1:17459598-17469951 GCA_028566435.1 Scorpiodoras heckelii
TGTGTGTGTGTGTGTGTGTGTGTGTGTGTGTGTGTGTGTGTGTGTGTGTGTGTGTGTGTGTGTGTGTGTGTCACTGTATACTGACCAGCCATATGATTAAAACCACCTGCCTAATAGTGTGTAGGTCCCACCAAAACAACTCTGACCCATCGAGGAATGGACTCCACAAGACCTCTGAAGGTGTCCTGCAGTATCTGGCACCAAGAAGTGAGCAGCAGATCCTTTAAGTCCTGTAAGCTGCAAAATGTGACCTTCATGGATGAGACTTGTTTGTCCACCATATCCCACAGATGCTCAATCTCATTGAGGTCTAGGAAATTGTTGGCCAAGTCAGCACCTTGAACTCTTCGTGTTCTCATACCATTCCTGAACAGTTTTCCAGTGTCAGGGTGAATTATTCTGCTGAAAGAGGCCAGTTACATTAGGGAATACCATTGCCATGAAGTGGTGTACTTGTCTGCAACAATGTTTAGGTAGGTGGTATGTGTCAAAATACTTAACACAGCCCACTGCCACTTCAAGAAATGCAAGCTGAAACTGTGTTATGCGAAGAGGAAGTCATGTATTAATTTTGTGCAGAAACACCAGAATCTGTGTCATCTGAGATGGACTGAAAGACAGTGGAAATGTGGTCAGAGGAGTCCATGGTTCAGCTTGTTTTTGGGGAAAATGGATGTTGGATTCTATGTGCCAAAGATGGCTACGTGGCAAAAACTAGCATCTGTGATGGCATGGGTGTACATCAGTGCTCATAGCATGGGTGATCTGCATATACATTTATTTATATTTAACAAATAGAATTAATTTTGTCATTGAAAACACTGAAAATCTTTTCTTTGTCTTTTTGTCTGTGAAATAAAGGTTCAAATGAATTAACAAATGACAGATTTCAGGTGGTTTTGCGTTTTTAGAAAGTGTCACAACATTTCTGGAAATGGGGTTTGTATGTGATGGTAACTATTAAGGGTGAAGAAAGAGTGAGTGACAGAGTATAAAATGAATAGGTATTTTAAGAGTGGCATAGTTATGTAAACGTAAATAAATTACATTACATGTAATACGACCTAGTATGCACCGTAAACACTCTGTTAGAGGAGTTTAGACCTAGCTTGATTGTTGGTGCTAGTGGTGGGGTTTTAGTGTTTCTCAGGCTCGCATATGTGGCCTAAATGTTTCACAAACTTAACCGAAAGCAGGGGAGCAAAGTGTTCCTATGAGCAAATCATTTGGCTTTACAGATCTAGTGCTCGTAATGCTCTCAGCCATTTTCAGGTTGTGTTACAGGTCTGCGACAGTGCAATTACCAGACACATTACCCATGTCAGGCCTTAATACATCATGTCAGGATGTTCTCTAAAGTATACCTGTAGAACATGGTGAAGACAGGGCTTAACCACCCTTTACCTTAAGCCAGCCGGTGTATCATGTCATATCATGTCTTAAGGGGAACCAAGGAGAAGAGGCAATCTTTTTGCAGACCTATAAGATAGAAATCAGAGCCACACTGACAGGCTATAAATTTGAAATATCTGCCTCTAGGTATGTTGTGAGACTTTTTTCCATCTTAAATATTCAGAATGTTTAGATTCGCCAGCCACAGATGAAAATATACAGTGTCAGTCACCACGACCAGTGCAGTTTATCTCCTTTATGCTTCCAATAAAATGTTACTTGATGGCGTGATGGATGAGAAATCAAGCTGTGCTGAAGTATATCTCAATTAGTGTCTTATCCTCAGTCAGTAAGCAACCTCCACAGTCATAACTCCATAGTGTGTATAATGTACTGTACTTCTGTGTTGATCTTGATCAGCAGTAGCTGTGTGTGTGCGTGTGTGTGTGTGTGTGTGTGTGCGCGTGCAACAGAAGGCTCTGTTTAATCAGCAGCGCTACAGCTGATGATGAACATGAAACCAAATGAAACGAGCCCAGTGGAGGCTCATTTTAGGAAACTAATTCAGTATCCGTATTCTTACAGTCAATATTTTATAACATTTTGAAGCCTTATGTACATTTTCATCTTTATTATATGTTTATGTATGTTATTATTATTTTTTGGCAATATCCAAAAATGTTCTGATGAAATCAGAGCTCTTATTCTAATTTTCATGCGTTATTAGGCACCAGGCTTGTCTGTTAGTCTTGGCACCTGCAGGCCAATTGAAGCATTTATTTATTGTGTGTCTTAATTAGAATAAACAAGCATAGGTGTGTGGAATACTTAATGAGAAGCTGTTAAGTGTCTAAGAGTTGCCTTGTCCTTTTTGCACTTGTTTAATTGCCTAGATTTGCATTAAGAGACAGCACACTTCCTGAATGTCAGCCACAGGGTTTTTTTTTTTCAACACTTTATAGTCATTGCACAAAAGAAAACCTTTCAGAACTACGTAAGTCAAATTAGGAGGAGTAAAAAAGGCAATTGTGCTGGTGCTATTCCCACATGTATGGGAATAAAATTAGTCCTGAACACCCTTCCCTTCCAACCGCGCTAATCAGCACTTTTGTTTACATTGTGAACATTTTCTTATCAGATCCCTTCAGAGTTAGAAATGTGGTAGTCTTTCCAACCCCTGAGTGTAGCTCTCCTACACAGTCTGCTGTTGGCTAATATGGTGCACTTCGGATGTTCTCACTGAATTATTACACAGGATTACTCCACATTCCTTGTATTAAATGTGTTGGTTCATTTGTTACAATAGGCTAGAGGTATTCTGCTTCATGTGGTCTGGCTATAGCATGCCACGTGTCTGCATGTGTGTATACATGTTTCCTTTACATGCTTGCCAGATGCAATCCCATGGAAGGCCAGGCTGTGCGTGTGTGGTTGGGGAGCACTGCACTCACTGCGATAAGCAGTTCAAAGCACAAGAGCACATTAATGGAATTGGCTTGAAGTAGCACACTGCCTGAATGCTTCATAGCCAAGCACAGTAAGTCACACTGTGGGTGGAGCTAGACATGCCAGCTGATCATTGTGCTCTACTGCCAGGCATTAGATTGGGAATCAGAGGATTATCTTCAGGTTTGAATGAAATGTCAGGCTAAAGGTTTATTGGGCTTTATTGTCTAAAGGCCAATTCCAGACTTCTACTGTGAGAGAGTGAGGAATGGAAAACTCTTTAGCAGAAACATCCTCATCTAGTTTTGTGGTCTCTCTCTCTCTCCCACACACACACACAGATTTTCCTTTTCCACATTCCTTGATTTTACCAGTTAATTAAAAACATAACATTTGTACTGACAAACATGAAATGCACTGGAACATAGTAAAGACATCATAAAACTAGCTAATGCCAGTAATGATCCCTAATAGTAAATTCATGCATACAAATTTACATAGACAAATTGTAATTTACTAGAAACTCATTTTTAATGAGCAGAACGTTCTGCATCATTTAGTCAGATTGTGCCAAAGTTCAAAGTAAATTTCATACAGACGTGGACAAATTTGTTGGTACCCTTACAGCTCATTGAGACAGTGCTTCATTCCTCCTGAAAAGTGATGAAATTAAAAGTAATTTTCTCATATATAACTGCATGCCTTTGGTATGTCATAGAGAAAAGTAAAGCAAGTGTGAAAAAAAATAAATGTTTACATATTCTACGAAGATGTTCTACAGTGGCTTGGACAGATTTTTTGGTACCCCTAGGAAAGATTATAAATGAAAGGATTATTTCAGGCTGTTTTCTTTAATTAGTATCACACGTCTTCAATCTTTGCTAAGATTGAAGAAAACAAAGGAGAGAGTTGTCTGAGGAGATCAGAAAGAAGATACTAGACAAGCATGTTAACGGTAAAAGCTATAAAACCATCTCCAAGCAGCTTCATGTTCCTGTGACTACAGCTGCAAATATTATTAAGAGGAAGCCAACCTCCCAGGATGTGGCCACAAGAGTAAAATCGACCCCAGACTGAATAGAAAGTAGATGAATGGTAGACAAAGAACCAAGGAAAACTTTCAAAGAGATACCAGCTGAACTCCAAGGACAAGGTACATCAGTGTCTGATCGCATCATCCGTCACTTTTTGAGTAACAGTGGTCTGCATGGAAGATGACCCAGAACACTCCATTGTTGAAAGAAAAACATAAAAAAGCCAGAGTGGAATTTACTAAAATACATTTTGCCAGGCCACAATGCTGCTGGGAGAATGTTCTTTGGACAGATGAGACAAAACTGTAGCTTTTTGTCAAGTCACATGTTCATAGACAAAGAAAAGAACACCATAACTACTGTGAAACATGGAGAAGGCTTGGTTATGCTTTGGGGCTGCTGTGTTGCATCTGGTACAGGATTCCTTGAATCTCAAGACTATGAAGGCATTCTGGAGCGAAACGTACTGTCAAGTGTCAGAAAGCTCTGTCTCAGCCACAGGTCATAGGTCTTCCAACACTAAAATGACCCAGAACACACTCAAGAATGGCTAAGAACCAAACACTGGTCTATGCTGAAATGGCCTTCTGTATTCTATATATCTGAATTCTATCCAACATCTATGGAAAGAGCAGAAACATTCAGTCTGGAGAAGACACCCTGTAACCTGAGGCAGCTAGAGCAGTTTGATCAGGAAGAGTGGGTTAAACTACCTGTTGACAGGTGCAGAAGTTTCATTCAGAGTTACAGAAATCATTTTTTTTCCAATGGCTGCTTATATTTAGGTTGTGCAACTATGAGGTTAAAGGTCACATAATGTTTATCCATAACCTTTTCATTTATTATTTAAAATATTCGGTTGAATCAAAAATCATAAGCAAAGTCAGATTTTTATTAACAAAGGAACAAACAATGATGGATGGCAGTTACTTTAGTCAGTTTGAAGTTAATTCTGAGAAAATTGTGGGTTCTTCTGTTTTTCATGGAAGGGTACCACCAAATTTGGCCATGTGTCTCCTAGAGCACCTTTGCACTGCTTAATTTATCATATGTGACAGCTACTTTGAAGGCTTGCTAAGTTGACTCGTGTGTTGGGATCCGGGAAAATGACCAAGCTTGAAAAGCCTCGTCCTAAACTAGTGCATGTTCCCTCCATCTCTTTGGATTCAGTCCTGTCTTCTCATCCACAGGCCAGCCTTTTAAACTGGATCCAAAGACGGCTCACAAGAAGCTGCGCCTGTCCAACGACTGCCTGACCATGGAGAAGGATGAGAGCTCTTTAAAGAAGAGCCACACACCAGAGCGCTTCAGTGGTACAGGTTCCTACGGCGCTGCTGGCAATGTATTTATCGACAGTGGTTGCCATTACTGGGAGGTGTTGTTAGGAGCTTCCACATGGTGAGTAATAAATAACTGTGACACAGGAACTATACTCCTCAGGGCCACTTATTTGCCTTGTAACAGCTCAGTATTGTTATCGATTTATATTTATAGAGTTATGCATTTGGTGAAAGTTAGTGTGTGGTAGAGACTGACTCACTTTATCTAACAGGATTTGTAGAAAAACAAAAATCCACCCAGCCCTCACCCAGTAAACATTTTTGAACAGCTGCCCTTCACACCTATTTTAACCCCAGCAAGCTCCACACAGTAAAAAAATCTACTACAGAGTAGTCTCTGGGTGTGATGTACACATTATCTGGTGTATGTGTTGTACATGATTGTACTTCAAGCAGCTACAATTCTTTTCTCTTGACCCTAGAATCACTACGTAGCAACCATTTCTGTCCATTTTTATTCATTTTCCACCCAAAGCCAAAAATAAAGCCGAAAGAAAATGTCAGCTTTGGATTTGTTTATGTGATATACCAGATTTTACTATCAGATGAACACAACCATCAACCCTTCTGCTCGTATTTCATCTGCTGTTCAATCTACTGGTTAAATGAGCTTGGTTTGACTTAATAATAAGCTGAGTATTAGACCCCTGCAAAACATTTATGCTTTAACGTCTAAAACATGGTTCAACTTAGCTGGCATACGACACGTTTGCTGAATCATCCAATTTTTTTTACATCTTGACATAAATCTATTTTTATGCCAGGTGTTTAGTTAACCTCAAAGTGCTGAATTTCTCACTTTAGCTGTGCAGTAACTTTATCTAGTAGAAAAAGCAAGAACAGTTAAATCAATACTGGTAGCATGTGGCCTTAGTTCCTTTTTGCCATTATCCATTTATTGAATGTATTTAACACGTACTGAGGGCCTTGCAGTCCACTTTTACCTGAAATCATTTGTAGTCCATAAACAAATCTGTTTTGAAAGGTTTGGACCTGCATAGCAACAATAACCATACATGGGCTGGACCTAGGGGTTGGTTTATTAATCTGCCAAAATGAACAGAGAATTTTTATTTTGATACACACAACCATCACATTCATAATGCATCTTGTGCTGCAGGTACACTGTGGGTGTGGCATACAAGTCAGCCCCGAAGAACGAGTGGAACGGCAAGAACTCATCATCCTGGGTGTTCTCCCGCTGCAACAATAACTTTCTGGTGCGGCACAACAGCAAAGAGATGCTGGTGGAGGCGTCGCTGCAGCTACGGAGGCTCGGGGTGCTCCTGGACTATGACAACAACACGCTCTCCTTCTATGATGCCATGAACTCACAGCACCTGCACACGTTTGACATCTCCTTCCTGCTTCCTGTTGCCCCTACCTTTATGATCTCAAATAAATCGTTAATGATCCTGTCCGGCCTGCCTGTACCCGACTTTGTGGACTGCCCCGAGCAGCAGGATGGCAGCAGCCGGCAGCAAGAGTCTCCATATGGCCTGACTATGAAGAGCTGCAACTGAGACACTCGTGCCGACTCTTCCCGACCTGTCCAGGAAATGTTCCTCTAGGACCTTTGAGCTCGTTTTGTTCACTCTGCTTCCTGACTTTTATTTTGGCCCCACCACTGGCTCCCATTGTTAATGGTGTGGATAGCATTGGTGGAGCTAGGTTTGAAGGATGTTGTAATTTTCCTTGATTATTGTAGTCAGGGGTGTTTGAGTTGTGTTGCATGACTACCAGTCATGGATTATGAGAGCTTTAATGGAGTGGGGAAATTATGTAAATTATTCATGGCTAATAGATTGATTTGCTTCTTTTGTCAGTTTTGCTATTATCCTTAAAAGCACTTTTTTGAACATTTTCTGAGTGCCCCTGTGTGTAAAAAAAAAAAATAGAAACTTGACTTAGGACAGGGCTGGACATTGTTTGGATATAATACAGTGGATTTATCTTCTAATAGAAAAAGGGATATAAGTATGGTGTTTCTACTGAGGTTAACATTTAGTAATATCTGATGAAACAAACTCACATTTTCATATTCAGGGAGAACAAGGAGAACGTTTTCTTTGTGTTTTTGTCTGGACGTTTATAGCATGATATGTATTTCCTCTGTGATTTGTTTCACTCTATTGGTTTCTTGTTCTGTATTTTGTGGAAAAGCATGACAGTCCCACTGCTGATTTTATGGACATGGATCAGTACTGATCCATGTAGTATTTTTTATTGTAAAGTTGAAACCATCTCATCAAATCAATGAACCAATAAAAGCATTGCGGGTGAACTAAATCTCCAAAGGGCTTTATGGAATATAATTTACGCTTTTACAGATAGAGTCATTCAAACAGTCGAAAGGAGAGGCGGATTATAACATTATTCACTTCCATGCTCAGTTTTTCATGAGTTGTGACATCCTGCAAAGGGAAGTTTACTTTGCAAAGAACATGCAGGCATCTTGAAGCCAACAATCCCAACAGTGCTTTAGAAAATGTTTTGCCTCGTATATGATGTTCCTCAGTTTAATAATTAGCGAGGAATCAGTGAATGATGTCACAGACAATCATTTCTACCTTGCCGGCAAAAAAAAATATTCTGTAGCATGATGACGTATATTGGCAATAGTGTGTTATAATTGAGCCCCTACATGAAATAGAAATGGGCGTCCAGCTGAACTATGCTGTCTCTGTGCAGCCCAGAGAGCAGACGTACTGCCGATGGCACTCTCCTGCTGCTGCTATAGTCGTGTGTGGGGTCTCTCTCGTTTATTTTTCTGTCCCTGTGGCTGCTCTGCTCAGCACTTCCCTCTCCCATGGCCATTTTTGCTTTTTGAATATTTTGTGCTAAAATACCAGAGCATGCTTCCGATCACAGTGCTCTAATGCAATCCATTTTTACGCAAGGTTACACCAGATTATACTTTCATGTGTGTTCTGTGAGGTTATTATTAATACTATTGAAAACATACTGTACATGCTCAATAAATGGGCCGTTGTTGCAAGAAAAAAATGTTTCATAAGAGCTCGGTGAATTTTCAACTGTCCAATATCTTGGTCTTTTATTTTGTCAACTGTGTAGTTAAGATGCCATAGTGAAAGCATATAAACATGAAAGCAATATATGTAGATTGTGACAGTCCACTTTGGACATTTCCACTTCCGATGTACTTTTTTCTTTGTTTTTAATTCTAGTGGTAGTTATAGAAGCCAGTGAGGTTGAGTAACAGGTAAGCAAAGGTTTTCCAAAACTCTTGAGTCTTATTCAGGGGCCATTCATCTCTAACTGACAGGTTTGAATTGTTTGTTTGTCACTGGGTCCTTCAGATGAATTTTGCTTGTGTAAGAAGAATGTGCAGCAGAGGTCACAGAACATTTTGCTTTACTTCATATCAGGTTTACAAATAGCTGTGCATTTCTTTGCATTTAAAATGATAGACTGATGAACTATTTACATTTCCATTCTTCACTAATTACTTTTACATCCCTAGTAAAGAAAAAAAATAATAATGATTACCCGGTTTCATGGTTATTTTAGTTTTCATTGGATGATCAAACACTAGCATGTTTATCATGTTTCTGTTTCGATCGATTTATCAGTTTTAGACAAGGTTGTAAATCATAGGGGGAAATATATATTATATGAGATTGTGTAATATACAAATATATATGAACATTGTTATTTATGTGAGCTGAAACCCAATTAAAAAAATATGATCCCAAATACCCAGGCTGGAGTGTGTGTAATGTTGTCCTGCCCTTACATTTGTATTCTCTCTGTACACAGATTGTGTCACAGGAAGAGAAGGCTAATGATGCCAAGCAAGTGTGCGCACAAACCCCACAGACACGAGAGGCTAGAGAGGAGTCTGCTGCACTGGCAGGGTGCTGAAGTGCCCACAGTCAGGAGACGGGCATTGCCCATGCTCTTCAGCTGGCTCTCCTGGCACAGGGCTCAGTTAGGCCAGGAAACCAAAGGGTGAGTTTTACTAAGATAGAACAAGCAGGGGCTGTAGAGAGAAAGAGGAATCCAACACCAGATGATTACACTGGATAATGTGCATAAAATTATCCTGAGGACTTTTTACGTAAAGCAAGAAACGAGTTGATCGAAACAGAAGTTCAGGAAGCATGTTCAGGAACTCTTATTTTCATGTTCCATTGTCTTGTATTTAGAAAATACAGGGTCAGTGTATACAGAGACAATGTAAGCTTTCGTTTGTGGTATGCTCATCAAGAATATTTGCTATTAGCACATGGTGTGATGTGGATTTTTTGGGGCAGCACCACCAGTAAAAGCACCAGCAGTAGTCATAAGCAGTATAAAGACGCAAGGCTGGGGCTGACTTCTTTCTAGCTCAGACTATAGATTCACACATATGTAGTACATCATCAGCTGTCTGTGAGGTGTGTGTAAAATACAGTGCCTGGTGTAATAAATGTGAACAAAGTGGATTGTTTGATCCATCATTGTTTTTTTCCCCCAAAATGCCTTTAGGGGAGAAACAAAAATAGATAGACTGAAGTCCAAAACACAAATTAAACAAAAGCACAGATGACAAAACTGTAAGGTTTTTGTTTGTGCAGCATATTTTGTATTCCGAGGAAATGTGAACAAGAACGTGTCATAGTTGTGTAATATCCCCACTTCATTCTTATTGTGCCATCGATGATACCTTGCAATAAGTAAGGAATAACACAGTAGACCATGCTGTTGTACAAAATTAATGCACACCTACTGACCAATCAGATTCGAGCATTCAACCATACTGTGGTATAAAATGCATTACTCAAGCCTAAGGCTGGGTTCATACGGACACGTTGCGTTAACACTTGTCAGTGGGCATGCCTGACACTTGGGGGTGTCTAGCAAACTGTCTACTTTGTAGGTAAGTTAGCTTGCAAACATGCTAGCTGGCTGGCAGATGCCTCACAAACTACCTCAAGCAAAAAATTTTTTGGTTACAATATTAACAATATATCAGATTGCAAAAAAATCCTAACAAATTACATTTATATATGAACATGGCATATTTGCATGAAGGCGGTACAGTGGTGTAGTGGTTAGCAGTGTCGCCTCACAGCAAGACGATCCGGGTTTGATTCCCGGTCCGGGCCGTTCTGTGTGGAGTTTGCATGTTCTCCCCG
>JAOVVH010000043.1:17499014-17514236 GCA_028566435.1 Scorpiodoras heckelii
GATGGACTACAGTCTGTAATTGTAGAACTACAAAGTGCAGCTATATGGTAAGTGGAACTGAGAAAATGGACAATGAGGTGGTCATAAGGTTATGCCTGATCGGTGTATTATATTATTTCTATATTATATAACATTTATGTCTGATGTAAGCTGAGTGAAATAACAGCATATTACATTTTTATCATAGCCAATACATGAGATATGTTTGTGTATTTGACAGACAGAGATATCTGCCTGTATTTTGATAGATCCTATAACGCTATTATTTGAATCACAAGTTGTGTTGTTTTTATAGACCACTGATGTAATCAATGATGCCTCTACATTAAATTCTAAAAAAGATGAATATGCTTTAACTGCACATTGACAGCATTTCCATAAACATGCATTGAGGTTGGATATGCTGCTCAAAACATCCTGTCTTCTCAACACACACTACAAATCTCGGGTAGCCAGCATAACTTCACTGGTCTATTGATTGAATGTTAGCTTTTATTTTGATTTGCCCTTTTGGATTTGTCAGTTTCAATCAATAAGCCCTGCTCCTGCATCCAAACCTCGTCTGTGCCTGACACTCCTTTAGACCTGGCGATGACATTTTGCCTTACATTTCACATGATCATATGTTTTTCCCCATGTGATTATGTGTGAGTGATATGTGGAAAAAGATCAAAATCAGCATGCAAGAAATCTCAAATGTGAAAATAAATGAATCAAGACAAAAACCACATGGTGCTCAAAAAAAATGTTTTTAAATAGAATGTGGAAAAAATAATAACATGAATAAAATCATGTGTGAAAAATACAAATGCCTGCACAACATGAAAATCATCATAATTTGTGAAATATGTATGAAACAAAGTAAAAAAAAAAAAAGAAAAGAAAAGAAGAAAAATTTCAAATGTTAATCATGTGATCACATGATGTCCACGTGATGAGTTTTCTCTTTTTGCGAGCGCTGGCTATTTACCAGCCTCCTGTTCTTGTGCATGTACAGGAAACAGGGAAGTCACGTCTTCACTGTCAGCTGAAATAAACTCTGGAAAACAGTAAAGGGGCTCCTGTACAACGACACACAGACCTACAGGCACCATGAGAGGCGTTTCATATGGCCAGTCAGGCAATTAGGACTTTCCGCAGTGTTGGATTGAGAGTGACTGCCCATTCTGTACAGTTTCTGTAGCTCTAATCCTTGTTAATGGCTGAGCAAATCAGACTGGAAGGAGGAAAGATGCTGACCTGCACCGTGGTGTAAAAGGTTATTTGTTAACGGTGCCTGTCGGACATCTCCCTCCAGCAATAATTAACAGTAAAGCCCCGCTTGTGTGGTAAATCTGAAAAGGGTATTAACATTTCGCTCCACAGCACATGAAAGATTCCTGCCGTCATCATCCGTTGTTGTTCAGGAAGAGTAAAATTCCCAACAGGCCATAATGAACTTTTATTACGTTCGCCTTCTGGACATTTCACCCCCTTCCCATTTACCAAAATGTCTCAACTGGCCTCTGAATGAACGAGGGCTCATTAAAATGATAGCATAATAAAAACTACAATATTTCACTGTCTAGTTACACCTTTAGTATATTAAAAGGTTCTCTGTGGATAGAAAAAAAGCAAGATATTATAATCCCCATAAAAAGGATTCATCCTTTCTGGGGCCTTGAGTTTAAAATATTTGACCTTTTCTATTTCTAATATTTCTGCGTGAATGAAATTCATGACGCGTGCTACTGTTAACATTCTTCAGACCACAGCTGTGTTGAATTCTTGATTCTTGATTAGCCAGAAAGTGTTGATTTGTCCTGACAGTGGCAGGCTGTAAAGTTTTCTGTGCTCCTTATTGAACATTGTCATTTCTCTAGTAACAACTCATTCACAGCAACATGTCTGGTGTACATGTGCATAATCTAAGGCTAATAATAAATGGATAAAAATGTGCTGTTATTTAACCAAGAAAAACATACAGTCATTCATATAAAGGATCTTTCTGTACACTGGAGATGTTTATTCAACAAGACAAGCTGATTTTGTCTCACTAATTTTAAGACACTAGAGAGGCTGTTAAGGGAATGACTGTTTATAGCTGCTACTACATAAGTGATAAAAGGAACTAAATTGTTTTCATGGGCATGAATTGAACTATTAATGGATAAAATCTGGTGGAAAATGGAAAGTAACTAAGTACATTTACTCAAGTACTGTACTTAAGTACAATTTTAAGGTACTTGGACTTAACTTGTGTATTTCCATTTTATGCTACTTTCTACTCCAGTACATCTATGTAAAAGCTTTAGTTTGTAGTTACTTTTAAGATAAAGATTTTACACAATGGATTACATAACAAGCTTTTAAAATGCAACACATTGTTTTGCATTCTGATAAAAAAAAAAAAGCAGTGTGTAGTCAGAACACATTTGAGATGTCTTAAAATAGTGATTTTTCCTCTAATCTGCTCATATGAAATGTTTCTCAATACAAAGTATGCCAAGTTTGGATTTGCTAGTATTTGGTAGTACAGACGTGGTACTTGTTTGGTAGTACAGACGTGTAGGGTCATTCTGCAGTTGGAACAGCAGCGTGCATGATGTACTTGATGTCATCATTTAAGAGGTGGAGAAAAGCCTGAGGTAACTTGTGGACATCTCCGAAAACGTCAAAGCAAATTTTCACATAGCTTCTATCTTGATAAATGGACCCCATGCATGAAGTCTAAATAATGACATTCTCACCTGAAAAATCGTATAACTTCATTTCATAACACAACAGCAGTAGTATTTCTGTGAGTTTTCTCCTCTGCCATCACACTGAGCAGGTGTGAAATGCATTCTGGGATATCTGAGTATCCCAAGTCCACACAAGTCACCTCCCAACACATCGTTGATAACATGGGCAGAGCAAGAACACATCCAGGAATTTAAACTGTACTTGGGATGCAACTGATCAAATGACCAAAAATCCAAACACTGAAAAAAAAGATCTGTGTATCAGAGCTTTGTTTTTTTCTTCTTTCCTGTCCCACTAATCATCTCATGACCCCTGGTGTCCTGTATATAAAACTGTATATAAAGTAGTTCAAACTAGCTCCACCTCCAGTAGCTACAACAGTAACATGCCGCTTACATTTTAATCCTTACTTAATGTCCTGAACATTCAAAAAGACATTTGACTTTGTATTTCTTTAACCTTTTACCCAAATGGCTAACAAATTGTCAGGAAATGTGGCGTAAAATGTGTACCGTAAGTTTGACTCCTGAAGTCTTGGTCTTTTATTGCTTTAATATTTTTGTTTCAGGAATAGGACTTTCTTCCACTTTGACAAGGAATCAGTTGGTGAGTCTTAATTATATTCTTAATTGGCATCATTAACATGTTGATGCGAGACAGCAGTTTTCCTCTCTGCTGGCGAGTCTCTTTTGTTTTGGTGACACGCTCTTGAGGAAAATGCTGCTTGCCTCCACAGAGCTTCATAACAGCTCTCAAATGTCAGGTCACCCTAAAAAGCATTTCACAGTGCATTTCGAGTGACTCAGAAAGGTTACTTACAAATGCCACACAGTTCATAATGTCACAGGGATCGTTTACCTGGAGAGTTGCCAGAACTGGATTATTAACACTCGAGTACTTCATGTCTTGATCACTTGTTTCTTGGAGTTCGTTGTTGTGATCTGTTATGAGACATGCTGGATTCAGACTCCACTGAGAGTCCTTCGGGAAGAGATTCTGGCGATATCAAGCAAACTCTAAAAGCACAATGTTGTGCTCAATGTACTGCTTCATGTCAGTGTACAGTGCTGTCAAATACTGGATTAAAGGATCTGAGAGAAAAAGTGATCTTGGCTTTGGTAAGACCTCCTGGTGACTCCTATAAATCTGGATTTTTTAAAGCTTTTTTTTAAAATGCTGTCTCAGGTACAGAATTAGTACATTATTGAACAAGAGTGTTCTTGATGCTATCCAAAAAATAATTGGATCTTGTGAGCTGTGACAAGAACACGGACAGTATCTTTGTACAAAATCTGTTAGCTGGAGCTGGAGCAGTGTTTCCAAATTTGAAAAATAAGACCGAATATGATTCAATCATATAACTGAGTATCTGAAGATTAGAGGTCTAACAGGGGATTTATGACAGGTCTCAGATTTGCACCCCCAACTTTCCCATCACAAGCAGACAAGAAAAAATGCATCAGAAAGCATGAGATCGGTTTCTATCCCTAAGAATCTTTAATACACACAGAAATAAAGCTACTATAAATAAAGCTACTGTCCCAAGGTCACATCATTTGTATTTATGTAAATGAGATTGCATATAAATATGTACACATTTGCATACTTAATCATTCAGTCGAAAGAGAAGTCTTTGGAAGAGCAATCTGCATTTTATAGGATAAAATTAAACAGAAATATATTAGCGAAATGTTGTAAAATTCCTCCCTGATATCTTGTTCTGAATAAACATGGAGGTAAGCAGGTAAGAAGCAGATTTTTGTTTCTGAATCGAAAATAGTTTGATAGTTAGATAGTTAAATAGTTATCCATATTATGTATGGATTTATGGATATGTATATGGGTGTTCTAGCTTAGTTCTGCTTTTCAGGGAAATGCATATGACATGATTGTTCGAAGTGATGAGATACAAGTGGTTGTGAGTGGACAAAATGTTGAAATGAGCTTTCTTTCGTTGAGATTTGACATTTGTATCACTACAGTGTAAGAGAATACATACACTGTATGGACAAAAGTACTGGGACACACCTCTTAATCATTGAATTCAGGGGTTTCATTCATTCCCATTGCCCAAGGTGTATAAAATCAAACACCTAGCCATGAAGTCTGCCTTTACAAACATTTGTGAAACAATGGCTTGTTCTAAAGAGCTCACTGAATTCAACTGTGGTACTGTAATAGGATGCCACCTTTGCAATAAGTCACCTCATGAAATTTCTTCCCTCCTCGATATTCCACAATCAACTGTGAGTGGTATTATTGAAAAGTGGAAGTGTTTAGGAACCACAGTAACTCAACCACTAAGTGGCAGGCCACGTCAAGTTACACAGTGGGGTCGCTGAGTGCTGAGGTGCATAGTGCATAAAAGTCATCAAATATCTGCTGACTTAGTTCCAAACCTCCTCTGTCATTAACGTCAACACAATTGTGTGCCAGGTGCTTGATGGCATGGGTTTCCATGGCCGAGCAGCTGCACACAAGCCTTACACCACCAGGCACAATGAAAAGTGTTGGACGGAGTGGTGTAAAGTAGCCCGCCACTGGACTCTGCAGCAGTGGAAAGAATATGATCAATGTGTCTGGGTTTGGCGAATGCCAGAAGGACATTATCTGCCTGACTGCATTCTGACAACATCTGACAACGTAAAGTTTGGTGGAGGAGGGATGATGCTATGGGGTTGTTTTCCAGGGGTTTGTCCAAGGCCCCTTAGTTCCAGTGAAGGGTAATCTTAATGCCTCAGCATACCAAGACATTTAGGACAATTGTATGCCTCCAACTTTGTGGGAACATTTTGCAGAAGGCCCTTATCTGTTCCATCATGACTGTGCCCCAGTGCACAAATCAAGGCCCATAAAGGCACAATTGGGTGAGTTTGGTGCAGAAGAGCTTGACTGGCCTGCATAGAGCCCTGACGTCAACCCCACTGAACACCTTTGGGATGAACTAGAATGGAGATTGCAAGCCAGGCTTTTCATGCCTGAACTCACAAACGCTCTTCTGGATGTATGGGCAAAAATTCCCACAGACACACTCCAAAATCTTTCCCAGAAGAGTAGAAGCTCTTATAGCTGCAAAGGGAAGACCAACTCCATATTACTGCCTAGGGATTTTGAATGGGATGTCATAAAATCTCCAGTAGATGAAATGTGTAGGTGTCCCAATACTTTTGTCCAAATAGTGTGCACATTATAGAATCAGTTTCACGTTACTAACACATTACTAATGAGGGAGGAGATTTCTGTAGTCTAGTTTGTTTTCTGACTCTTAATTTTTTTATTATTTTTTTTGTAGTTGCCCAGAAGACAAGTTTCCCATGGCATGTATGTTTAAACTTTATGCACTTTACAGTGACGCAAAGCATGTCAATCCTGTAACTATAGTGTGAGCTACCGACCACCTGCTGCACTACACATTATTTAGCTAATGGTAGCTGAATGGATTACAAAGTGAACTAATTAGTGTGCACAATCATTTCACAATCAGGAATATGCAGGTGTGTGGAAACTGATGAAACTGTGTATGTGTGGAAACACTGAGTGGAATAAATTGCAGCCTGAAGCTATCATATAACTTGCCTGCTAGCACAACAGGACCAATACATCATCCCACAGTTAAAAGTGTAGGAGGAAAAGTGCTCTCCAGACTCAAACAATCGTCGCGCACAGCCGAAAAGTTCATGAGAAACCTGATGAATTTTTGACGACTGCAAAGTTGCAATCAAGATTTGCTACACAGTGGAAAATAAGGCTACACAGTCATGCCTTCACTAAAAAGTTTTTTGCTTTTAACTAGCTAACTGACTCAACATACATTATTACATTACATTATTTACCACTTTTTAGTCAATTCATTAAAGGCAACCAAAACAAGCTAATTAATGTATGATTACAGTACTATATAAAAGTCTTAGCAAACATTCACTCAAAACCCAGCAGCCTTCATTATGTTTCTGTCTGAAAAGTGGTCTGTTGTGTAATGTGTTGCTTTCGTTACTGACGTACAAACATTTTTGCATAACATTTAATTTTTTGTTGGAAAAGTAACATTTGAAAATATAAAATCTTTTTGTACTGACTCAATAATACAGAACTAAAAAAAGAACATCAATAACAAAAACTGTACCTAAAAACAATAGGGTGCTAAAACTTTTGCACAGTACTGTGTGTCATGTTTACACCTTCACTCAGCTGAAAAGAATACCGAGGTCACTAAATTGTCTGGTAGATGTGAAGGTGATATAGTTGTGTACACATGAATCGAGTTCTACACAAAGGTGGAGACTGCTTTCAGTTAACAGCTGGACGTTTGTGACAATGATGTATGAAATCTTTCCACTGCCCTTCAGTGTACACGCTCTATAAATAGGGTTCACTTGGTACTGATAATTCACAAGGGTATCTGCAATTGGACAGGAAAGAAAGATTGGCCATCATTATTAGCCTAAACTCATCATTAAAATCACCCTGCAGAATAAAGCCTCACAGCTCAAGGTCTGTTTAAAGTCAGACAATAAAAGAAAATTAAGTCTGTTTGATGTCAGTTCAGTTTGTTCTTCTCTCTTAATCAGAGAAAAGCAGAGGGGAAAGTTGTCATCTTTCTTATCTTCATTTAATAACAGGCTTTAAAATAGCATAAAATATGTTGGAAAGAGGATGGCAGGTTGTTTAAGCCTACCTTGCTGCAGTAAGGCACATGTCAAAAGCACTCAGAGTCTACCTCGGCTTGTGACGGGCATAAAATTTGCAATACAGAAGGATTTCAAAGCAATACAGTAGCATGCATGGTGTGCTGTAGAAATTACTGCCACCCTTGATGAAAATATGCAAGTGAATAACATAGAAATATACAGTATATTAACACATAACACATAAAAGGTTAAGCATACAGGGTTATTGTAAGTGTCAGGTCTGTGCCAAATTCACCACTGAACTCTATCTCCCAGAATCCCCCACCGACTACAAACTTGGCTTTTGCGAACTCCATATAACTGCCACGGTCAAGTTCACCTAGCTTCTGATGACACACCTGGGACTCATTACACTTGCACACTGTTTAAGCAGTCTGGTTTTTGTACATTGTTCAGTGAGTCCCTACATGCCGATTCCAAGCCGTTCATTAAGTGCTGTTTGATTTTCGTTCTTGCCTAGCTCTGGAGCACTTTACAGGTGTCAGTTCTGCTTTGGAGGGAGGGAAGAGACCATGCACATGCAGGCACAAAGCTTTTCCCAGATCTCCAGATGCTCAGCAGAATTTGGAAGCATCCTTGCTGTCTCCAGCTGGGCTATATCACTAAAGAAGACAAGGCGTACTTTGATGAGGACAACATGTTTGAATTCATGGCATCTGAACAGAAGAGGCATCAATGAGCCTGACCTCTGAAGATGAGACAAATCCAGAACAAAGGGTAAAAATCGAGGTATAGGTCAGGCACAGATCAGGCAATCAACAAACAGTGTAAGCCAGGCATATCCAAAAAATATCATAATCATGAAAGCTAGGCAAGAGTCAAATACAAGAATCAAAACAGCACTGAATAAACAGCTTGGAATCACTGAATGAAACTTTGCAATGTATAAAACAAACCGACTGCTTAAATAATGTGCAAGCGTAATGAGTCCCAGATGTGTGTCATCAGAAACTAGGTGAACTTGAGTTTGTAGGCAGTGGGGGATTCTGAGAAATGGATTTCAGTCCTGAATTCGGCACAGACCTGCCAATATGGCTTTATTTTAACACATTTTTAAGCAGCACAATTTTTCTGAGTTGTTGTTGATTCTCTGGACATAAGAATGTAACTTGCCTTTTATGCTTGACCTTATGCTTGCCTTAAACTGTATAAACTGTGACATGACTATCATTAACTTGTAAAGGATGCTGGTCCATTCCTCCCGAATGCAGAACTTAAGCTCCTTCGTGTTCTTTTGTTTGGTGCATTTGGACTTCCCTTCTAACTGTGATGGTCATTTGTGACTGAGATTTTTGTGACAGCTGGCTTTTGTGACATGAGCTCAGGAAGGGCTACTTTCATGCAGCACTTCTCAACAGCTTGTTGTTATGCACATGGTGTTTAGCAGCTGATTTTAAAACTTGACAACTGCAAGAATTAATTAAACTTTGCAAATCTAAAACTGAAATCTCTGGGCTCTTTTTCCCTCTCATTTACTGTCCGCCTCACTGTGAGGGGACAGTGTACTCATGGGTACAATTACTGAACATTTCAGACAACTCTTTCAGACATATTCATTTTTCTGTGGCCCTGATTGTGCTTAAAAGTACTTCTGATTTGTGATGTTCAACAACCATCTGTTTCTTTTGTAATTGAAGTTGGTTTTTTTCTATGGTAATGGAAGACAAATGGATTTTACATGTGTGCAACCTCATATATATATATATACCATAGGTAAACATGACATGGTTAAGGGCAACAACAGGGTTCCTGGTGACTGAAAGCAAGTGAAAATAGTATACGTTTATCAAGAATGGCAATTTGTTTGCATTTACAATGAAGTACCAGAAAAACTGGTAAACCAGTTAATACTTGGTAGGTCTCCCATGGGATCTTGGAAGGAACGTTGCACAGTCCTCACACTGATGTTTGTTGAGGCCCCAGCATTGAATTCCGATGTTACTTGAGGCAGTGTTACACACCTTTCAGGTGAAACGATTCTTGACAGTCAACGCTTCACATTCAGATTCACCCAGAGTCTTTTTATGGCCACACTGCTGTATTAAGTTCAATGTTTTGCTGGAATTCTTGCAGTCATGGTACACTATTGAAATGCTCATACATGAAAATCCAAACTTTGCTTCTACTTCCAAAATGCTACGACCCATCTCACCAGCTCCAACTATTAAACTGCGTTGAAAATCGCAAAATCATGATAACTTTCCATTCTCATGGTGGAAACAGCTCTAGAAGCTTCCATAGATGTTTATCACTTTATATATGTACTGGCGGACACAACGGGGTGGCACGGTGGTGTAGTGGTTAGCACTGTCGCCTCACAGCAAGACGATCCGGGTTCGATTCCCGGTCCAGGCCATTCTGTGTGGAGTTTACGTGTTCTCCCCGTGCTTGTGTGGGTTTCCTCCAGGTACTCTGGTTTCCTCCCACAGTCCAAAGACATGCATATTAGGTTGATTGGTCACCCTAAATTGCCCGTAGGTGTGAATGCGAGTGTGTGTGTGTGAGTGTGTGTTGGCCATGCGATGGACTGGCGACCTGTCCATGGTGTACCCCGCCTTCCACACAATCAGACTCCAAAATCTAGTGGAAAGCCTTCTCAGAAGAATGGAGGTTATTACAACAGCAAAGAGAGGGACTAAATCCAGAATGAGAGGTCTATGGGTGTGATTGGTCACGTGTCTGCATACTTTTGGTTATATGGTCTATTTTGAGGGAAATTCAGTATGAAAATAAAACACTGTTACTTAAATTCTAATGATTCCTAATAGGACAAAGATAAATAGTTTCTCTTATGGGTTGAGTGAATGTTTCGAATGATTTATTTATACCATTTTTTTCTCATTTTTATGAAGAATGCCAAAAATGCTGGAGGGCATGTACTTTAGTTTGGATTGTGCAGAGATACACTGGCCTATTTAATCAGATGAAATGGTATACATAAGACTTATAATAATGTGAATTGGAAATGTTATATTTTGACAGCTGTTATCTCTGTTTATTGTATTTAGAGAGATACAGTGCTATAAATCATCTCTTGTGCATTTAGTGTGTGTTACCAAGCACAGCTCAAAAGTAATCAGGGTTTTACATCCCCTGGACTTGTATCAGAGCCTTCCTGCTGTTCTTACTTCGATCTGTCTGCTCTTGGTATTGGTATTCTCCATTGTGCCTTTAATTAGTCCCAGGACAGGCATTGAGGGCAGATTAGAGTGCAGGCTAATATCACTGTCTTCTACCTCACTGGTCTAAAAAGTAGTTTTGTAGTCAACCTGCTTTCACTCTGGACCATCTCCATTAATATTTCATACCTAAGACATACAACATAGTACACTCATTTAAGGCAACTTTAAGTGCTTTTAGGAGAAAGTGCAACCAGCTTTCATGCATATGCTGCCAATTGTTGTGAATTCCACCGACTGCATCATTGCTCCTTCATTGCTTTATATAATCCACATTCAGACAACATAGTTTAAAGGTACAGGATTGAAGCTTATAGGATTTCAAATTTTCTACAATATAAAATGGTTGTGAAATCAATTTAACATTACATACAATATATACAGTATATACACTCACTTTTACTTACCGCATTAGGTCTGGTTTTCTCTTTAAACACAGTGCTCACTGATGATGATGTCCTTGCAACAACAAGGCCAGGAAGCAGGTTGTCAGCCATCATTGCTGAAATTCTTGCCCCCACTTTTCCAGTCAAAGAAAACTCTTCCTTTTTCACAGCAAGGACATAGCAGAAATGCTATGATGTGATGTTTTTGAAGAGCAGGAAGGATTAAAGGCAGTCAAGGGTTACGGACATAAAGCTCTGTAACTAACTCAGAAATAGGATTTATTGTGGAGAGTCGCTACATTTGAGCTTGGGTCCTGCCAAGATGAAGCTTATAATAATACATCTACTTTGAAGTACTTAAATTGAGGCATGAGATTAGTGTGTAACATTTCTCAGCATCATTCATAATTTGTATGTAATATGTAATATTCATGTAATAATATAATTTAGCTTGCATAACAATAGCAAATGTATTTCATTTTGGATTACTTTGATCACACAGATTTATTCTCCCCTTCACCCCATTTATTTAATCCTATCAAGCCATTTGATGCTTGGACTTATTTGGATGCTATTTTAAAGATTATTTAGTCTTTTATTACTTAAAAATTGTCAAACAGATTCTGACATTATCTAAATATTACAAGTAAAATTTTAATTTTGAGGATAATTATAGAAAGTATAATATTTCAACAAAACATTGTAACTAGTTATCATGACATGTAAAATCTTTTATGCAGTTGCACGATGCAGCTGAATTTGGAAGTAAAAGTATACATGTAAAGTGTGTTAGCAAGCTGTTCAGCTGGCACAATCCACCAAAATTGCTTCAGTGTGTCTTAACGTAGATTCAAATCTCAGGAATTGAACTGGAGAGGTGAACACTGCTCCTCACTCCTCGTAAAGATTTTCATTCAGTTGGTGTTTTGATGATGGTGATGGAGAGCACGTTCTAACACATGACTCCAAAATCTCTCGTAGATGATCATCTGGGTTGAGAGCTAATGCACGTGAAGGGCATAGCACATGATTCACATAATTTTTATTTTCATCAAACCATTCAGTGACCCCTCAAACCCTGTAGATGTGTGAAGAATATGTTATGCACTGAAGCCATTTGGGTTTAAGATCAGAATTTCAGCTTATATTTCCTGATATTTAGGTCTAGCTGTGTTAAACAACTTGAAGTTTGGCACCATTTGTTTGAACCCACCCATTTTTGGTGATTAAAATATTGGAAGATGTGACTAACAAGTGCTTCTTGTTGCTCAGGTGTGTCCTTTTAGGCTGATTATTTAAAAAATGAATAGCACTGAATACCTAGTCTTGGTCTAAATGCTAGGTTTTTTTCCTGTGAAGACTGCCTGAAAAGATAAACCAACATGAAGATCAGAGAGCTCACTATGGGAGAAAAGTAAGCCATTATGAAGCTGAGAAACAAGAGAAAATCAATCTGAGCCCCTGCACATAGGGCATGGTCAATACAACAGTTTGGAATGGCCTGAAAAAAGAAAACAACAGCAGTTCATGACGGAAACATTTTGATAGCTGTACAGAAAAACTCAAAAACAACAGTCAGTGAGCTACACCAAAATTCTGGCACCAAAATTAACCTCTACCAAAGTGATGGAAAGGCCAAAGAATGGAGAAAGAAAGGATTTAACCTGATCTAAAACATACAAGCTCATCATCAAGCATGGCGGAGGAAGTGTCACGGCTTGGGCTTGCTGGCCTTCTAGACCAGGCTCACTAATCCTTGTTGATGATGTCACTCATGATAGTAGCAGAATGAATACAGAAGTCTACAGGAACATTCTGACTGCCGATTTATGGAGAAATCAATCCAATCTTATTAGGAGGAACTTCATCATACAGCGAGACAATGACCCAGAACACACTGCCAACACAACAAAGGACTTCAACAGGGAAAAAACAAGTGGAAGGTTTTAGACTAGTCAAGTCAATCACCAGACTTTAACCCAATTAAGCATGCATGTCACCTCCTGAAGATGAGACTGAAGGGAACAAACAAACAACAAGAAGCTGTGACACAAGCCTGGAACTGAATATTAAGTGTTGTTTAATTTACTTCAAGCTTATATGTTCCTTGATCACCTAAAAATTGGGTGGTCTGCCATCAAAGATACCACATTCTACATTTTTTTAACATATCTAGATATAAATATCATGAAATTAAACCTGGAATTCGAATCCATCATCTTATCTTTTCATCTCAAACCCAAATACAGTGTATAGCAAAAACAAATGACTTGGCCTTGCTAGTTCAATATTTTGGTGAGGACTGCATCTTCCTAGAAACAGCCATACACTATAATAACATAATTATAAATGGCTCCACTAGTATAAAACATTAATGAAAGAAAAATCTCTATCTAAGAATAATATCAGACAGGAACAATCCACGAGTGCAGTGGCTGGTTATAAATGCGGTTATAAATGCTATTTTATCTTGGTGAAAAGCAGTATTTCAGCACTGAGCTCTTATGGAGCTGAGCTCTAGAGTTAGAAGGGCTGAATGAGTGTAAGTGATGAGAGCTGATAGAGGAAACATTTGTCACGGAAGTTCTGAGCACTCATGCAGCAATCAGTTAGTTGCATGTCACATTTAGCACCTTGCTTTCAAAGCCACAAGTAACAGGCTTTCACAGTCATTAACGCCACTACGGATGAAATATTGACCAGCTTGCAGGTGTCATAGGCCAGGATGGATACTGCTGAGATGGCTTGTAGAAACAGTTTCACACCAAACGGCATATGTGCTACCTTTGCTTCCACCCTGCTGTGCTCACATGAGGATGAATAAAGCATAGCGGGTGCTCTGTCAGTCTTAGGAAGGTTTTTAAAGGCTCCACGAACCAGGCCTGAACCGGTTCTCGGCTGGCGTTTCACCCTTTCTCATCCCAAGAGACCGTAACTGGGAGAAAAGAGCTGTGTTTTGTGGGATTGCATGTGAATTTTTTATAGGAGTAGATGTTTTTTCCTCTTTAGATCTGACCCTCTCTCAGACAGTTCAAGTGAAGTGCAGATTTTGTAGATTTGTTCCATGGGCGTTTATCCAAGAGCTTTCTACAGCTATTTGGTCATTACTCAGATGCTAGCTGGATGTTGAAACAACGTGAAAAACAACACTTTCAAAGCTATATCCTGGGTTTCTCACTATGCTGTGTATATAGTTAGAAAGACTTTTTTCTATTTAATCATATAAAAACTTATACCAGGTCTATGCAAATGTGCTTAAGAACATGGTTTAAAGTAAAATAATTTTCATCAAAGAATATTAAAATGATTAGTTATTGTTGAAATCTGATAATTTAGTTAAAACTGCATTGCAGAAGATGAAGCTGTGTGAATCAGCAATCCACTGTTGGAAAGGCCCTGCAGTACTGCGTGGACATACGGCACCTGGCTGAGAGAACATTTAGAAGAATACCGGTTAAATACACCCCTATTGTTACCAGTCTGTTACAAAGAGTGTGCAATGTGTGACTACTACACACCTCTGCCATTTCTGCTAATTTTATAAATTGCTGTTCTGTGTCATGGGGTGAAGCACTTGCTACTACAGCTCATTGTTTCACCAATGTCCCATGTTAGACTGTAAAACAGAATATTATTTTGTCCACGCCACTTCATCTTCTGACTACAAGGGCCTATGAGACAATATTATCATACATCATTAACACTATCATAACCTTCCCCTAGAATCAGAGCAGTTGTACAGTTGTGTGTGTGACAGTTTTCTCAATTTTTCTTTAGATTTAGGTCGAGCTATGTGGAGCAGATCTGCAGCTGATGGAAAAAAAAATCTGCATAGAAGAACTTTGCCGTGTTATACTGTATATCAAAGTGGTGTGAGAGCAATGGTGACTAGTATTAATGAAATACTAACAGACTCTATAGGTTGATTGCAGTAACATGATTCTGTTGGTCTGAAAAATCCAGATGCAGGGCAGGACGTGAAAATCAGAATGGACAAGACGGAGGAAAGCCCATACCGTCAGTGGTGGAGGCAGAACATATTTATAGGGGTGGCCAGGCTGGGACCATTACTTATATTGGGTTGGCAAAGAAAATATTCTTATTTTCCTAGGACAAATCGCTGTAAGCCAAAATATCAACTTACCATAATCAAATATCAATATTTTTTATTATTATTCACTCACGACAATTAATACAGCCAGTGCACAGGTTGTGCAAAATGTGAAGGACTGACCAAGACACAAC
>JAOVVH010000043.1:17590609-17600827 GCA_028566435.1 Scorpiodoras heckelii
ACATTTATAGCATTTGGCAGACACCCTTATCCAGAGTGACTTACATTTATCTCATTTACACAACTGAGCAACTGAGGATTAAGGACCTTGCTCAGGGGCCCAACAGTGGAAGTGGTGTGGATTTGAACTCGTGACCTTCAGGTCAGCAGTCCAACATCTTAACCACTGAGTTAAAACTTAACGCTGCCCACTAGGGATGTCCCGATCCGATCTCAAACATCAGAATCGGGCCGATCAAGGCATTTTTTACCTGATCGGAATCGGCTTTACTGAAGCCCGATCTTTTGTTTTATGTCAGCGGTCACGCAGGTGTCGTAAACGGAGAGCACAGTTTGTGGCCAGCCATGGCGGCTACAATGTCTGCTGTGTGGAAATACTTTAAATTGCAAAGTGAAACAAGTCCAACAGTGAAGTGTAATGTCTGCGATGCGAGCGTTTCATGAGGCGGTAAGAGCAGAGCCGCGTTCAATACTACCAATTTGATACGGCACCTAAAAATTAAACACTCAGCCGAATACAGCGAGTTTATTCAGGCAACTCGGGCAAAGGCTGCACCTAAGGATCATACGCTAGCACAAACTTTTAAAAGAAGAGAGAAATTTTCTCGAGACAGCGACATGGCCAAAAAGATTACAGAGACGGTCATTGAATTCATCGCTTTGGATGACCAGCCTATCTCTGTGGTAGAAAGTACAGGTAATAAAGTAAAAGAATAAATAAAAGAACATTAAGCAATAGCTTGGATGCAGGCAATTTTTTCCTAAAGCACTGCAGAGCTACTCAGTTGTTAAATATATACATTGGATTAATTTTAATAACTGTACTGTACTTGAAGTGTGCACTGTGACAATATCTAGAAAATAGAAGTATCGGTTTGAGACTCAGTATCAGATCGGGAACAAAATTAATGACTCGGATTGGATCGGGAACAAAAAAAACTTGATCGGGACATCCCTACTACCCACACTAGCCACATTGCTTTCCGTTCATCGATTGCGTACACACAAAAATGCTTGTGTGTTAGTAGTCCTGCCTGATGAAAAAAGAAATTAAATGCAGCTAAGAGAAGAACCCCACCCTCCCAAATGATTTAGTTCGGGGGCATTTTATTAAAATAACATATAATCCTGTATAAGAGAATTGTCAGGCTGATTGCAAATAGCAGAGCTATCTTTAGTTTGGAATATTAATATTAATTAACAATTCAGTTATGTAACGATAGTCCTGCTGGCATGCCATCTGTGTGAGTGTGTTGGAGTCTGGTGTGTGATTTAACTGGAAATGACCATTCATGTCTCGCAAGCATCGTATTAAAACTGATCACAGGTCCGTGCACCGTTTTAGGGGTACATGCTTGAACTGCCATATAAACCTTCTCACTAAGACGATTTTTGGATTTAAATAATAATTGTTGTATTTCTTTTTTGCAGCTACAAGAAAATCAGGATGAAATCGAAAATATGATGAACGCTATTTTCAAGGGAGTTTTCGTGCACAGATACCGGTATGCCGTCATTTGTTCTGATGAATGCATTTGGTATTGTAACACCAGATTGATTGCTAATGCTTATTATTACAAATCAGCTGAATGGAAAAAAAAAAAAAGCTGGACAGTCCTGTTCATTAAAGAGATATAGTTATAGAGATATAGGGCAGGTATACAAATGAACTGATTAATGAAAAATCTAATAATTGCTTTCCAGTTGCTAGCTGTATTTCCAAATAAAGGAATGTCTTTGTGTTTATAATCAATAGTTGACATCTAGACATCATAACGACAAACGTGACTGGTTACTGAGTGTTATTGTCCCTACAGTGATGCAATAGCGGAGATCCGAGCGATCTGCATCGAGGAGATCGGGGTGTGGATGAAAATGTACAGTGACGCATTTCTCAACGACAGCTACCTGAAATATGTAGGCTGGACCATGCACGACAAGGTGAAGTCCATGATTATTTCCCAGCTGTTCAGTTCACCCTGGGATGCAGCATGTGCTGGTTGTTAATAGCGGAGCCGCATTGTTTCTCTGCTCTCTTCAACAGCAAGGTGAAGTGCGGCTGAAATGCCTCACGGCCCTGCAGGGCCTCTACTACAACCGAGAGCTCAATGCCAAGTTGGAGCTCTTTACCAGCCGCTTCAAGGTGAGAGCCATCTGCAGTTCATTTCTTTCCAAATGCATAGAGAGGAAGAAGCAGTATTGAGTCCTTCTCAGAGTCAAGTGGGAAGAAGAATTGTCTATAGTTCATTCTGTTATTTTTTTATAGCGGTTGATATATTTGCTGAAGTTTTATCTTAGATGTCCTGAGTTATCGGAAATATTTTCACGTATAGGAATATGTGTAACTTGCTACTAATTTTCTCTTTTCTTTCAGGACCGCATTGTTTCCATGACGCTGGACAAGGAGTATGATGTCGCCGTGCAAGCAATAAAACTACTCACACTTGTGTTACAGTACGTATACGTATTCAGGCATTCAGCCCAATAAACATCCTCGCATTCTGCTTTTAGATGACGCGAAATGAGCGAGTGTGCTGACACGATTCTGGTGTTTGCTTTTCCAGTAGCAGTGATGAGGTCCTGACAGCTGAGGACTGTGAGAGTGTCTATCACCTGGTGTACTCGGCCCACCGACCGGTTGCTGTGGCTGCTGGAGAGTTCCTCTATAAGAAGTGCGGCTTGTTTCACTTCTCTTTTCTTTTTTACTTATAAGACAGGCACAGCTGTGCCTCACAACAAAACCTCTGTATTTCCTGAAACAGGGTGTGTTTTGGAGAATACAGATTAGGACAGCATTAAGCATGTTGAGCACGTGGGTGCAGATTGCTGTAAGCAAATTCTGCTGAGGTTCAGGATCAGCATGGGTCTCAGACCTACAGGCCTTGGGCATGCCTGAGGCTAGGGTCATAGTTAAGTCATATCTTTAGTTTATACTGCATTGTATATTGCTCAGTGTTACCCAGTGTAACAGTCAAGGGTCAAGGCTAACACATGCTTCCTCTGAGACTTGAGAATCCAACCAGCCTTATCTTTTCGATCTGCTGCTCATGCAGTGTAACACACATGGAGGAAAGTGCTGTATGCTTTCTTCTATATACAGGAGTTCACAGATGCCCTTGACTGGCTTGTGTTGTTATGATTGACAGGGGAAAGCGAGTATGCCTTCCGTTCAACCTGGAGAGCAGGGCCAGTTTAGCTCTCATGGATCTCGACCACGGATGGCCGTGACATTGTAGGGAATTTATCTCTCAATCTCGTGAACTCGGGAACGTGCTCATGCTTTCTCTATATTGGCCACCACCTCCTGTCTGTCACTACGTAGTTGGACTTCTTGTGTGTTGGTGCATGTTGATGTTTGACTTTTCTGAGCTGTCGTATAACATGTACCTACAAATTTCCGCTGACACTCCGACAAAGCACAGACTGAATTACTACTACAGGACTGTCCGGGCAACTCAGCAGTTCAGGAATATCATGATATAGGTTATATTTTTTTTCTTGTATCCCTGATATTCTTGTCTGAAATTGCATTTGTTTTCCTCTGCAGGTTGTTCAGCCATCAGAACATAGAGGATGACAGCATGCCTAAGAGACGAGGGAGACAAAGTCTGAATGCTAATCTCCTGAAAACTACGGTTTTCTTCTTCCTAGAGAGTGAGGTGAGTTTCAGCAACCTGTTCAGCCTCAGTTCTCTAACCATGTCAAGGTGCTGAACCTCTTTATAAACCAAGCATAATAAGCATTGAACAGGGTAATGGCTCAACGTTAGATGCTCACTGTTTGACACGCTCTGTCGTCTTCAGCTGCATGAACACGCTGCGTACCTGGTGGACAGCATGTGGGACTGTGCGTCCGAGCTGCTGAAGGACTGGGAGTGCATGATCAGTCTGTTACTGGATGAGCCCCTGCCTGGAGAGGAAGGTCTGTACCTTCTTCTGTCTCTCTGTGACTGTTTAGTTTTACTGCAAGCCTCATTTTACAGAACATTGACCTGCTTTCTGCATATTCCTGAATATCCAGAGAAGGCATGCTAGGTTATATTATAATAAATGCATTAATTAGCTGATCAGTTGAATCAGGTATCTTTGATTCTTTACCTGGCAGTGGGCACCACAGATGTAGTGAAAGTGTTTAGATTTCACTCCGTTTAATGCAAATAAATTAAGAAAAGTTGAGTGCAATAATCTTTGTAACGGTAACAAATTGAGCCACAGGAATTGTTCATCTTGTGAAACAGATTTTTATATGTACATTGTTGTCATATTGTGTTAAAGAGATTACGTATCCCATGGGCATGTGTTGCCATTGTGGCATTGTTCTGAGGCTGTTTCATTGTGAGAATGTCTCTAACGGGGCTCTAACATGTCCTGTGCAGCTCTGACGGACAGACAGGAGACGGCCCTGATTGAGATCATGCTCTGCACCATCCGCCAAGCTGCAGAATGCCATCCTCCTGTGGGCAGAGGCACGGGCAAAAGGGTAAGAGACTGTGTGATGATGTACATCATTACCATTTCAAATAGGGATGTCTCGATCCGATCTCACAGATCGGAATCGGGCCGATCAAGGCATTTTTTAACTGATCGGAATCGGCTTTACTGAAGCCCGATCCTTTGTTTTACGTCAGCGGTCACACAGGTGTCGTAAACAGAGAGCACAGTTTGTGGCAGGACGTGGCTATAATGTTTGCTGTGTGGAAATACTTTAAATTGGAAAGTGAAACAAGTCCAACAGTGAAGTGTAATGTCTGCAATGCGAGTGTTTCATGAGGCGGTAAGAGCAGAGCTATGTTCAATACTACCAATTTGATACTTCACCTAAAAAATAAACACTCAGCCGAATACAGCAAGTTTATTCAGGCAACTCGGGCAAAGGCTGTACCTAAGAAACATACGCTAGCAGAAACTTTTAAAAGAAGAGAGAAGACAGCGACATGGCCAAAAAGATTACACAGATGGTCATTGAATTCATCGCTTTGGATGACCAGCTGTGGTAGAAAGTACAGGTAATAAAGTAAAAGAAAAAATAAAAGAACATTAAGCAATAGCTTGGATGCAGGCAATTTTTTCCTAAAGCACTGCAGAGCTATTCAGTTATTAAATATATACATTGGATTAATTTTAATAACTGTAATGTACTTGAAGTGTGCACTGTGAAGATATCTAGAAAATATCTAGTTCTTATCTAGACAATATCTAGAAAGTGGAAGTATCGATTTGAGACTCGGTATCGGATCGGGAACAAAATTAATAAATTAATAAATCGGATCGGGAACAAAAAAAACTTGATCGGGACATCCCTAATTTCAAATTAAATACAATCAGAATCACAAAGCAAAAAAATCAAGAGTATTTGCATAAAAGGTATGATCAGATTAATAGTGGAGTCAAATCATGATATTGTCAATTTACTTTGTAAGTTGTTCATGTACACAGCGTTTAGTAGTCTCCTGTTCTTGATTCCAGGTATTAACGGCAAAAGAGAAGAAAACACAGCTTGATGACCGGACACGAATGACTGAGCTTTTTGCAGTGGCAATGCCACCTTTACTTGCAAAGGTAAATACTAGTGTGTGTTTTTTTCTGCGTAACGAGATTTATTGGGGAAAGAAATGAGCAAACATCATCTGTGAAAGTGTGTAAATATACCCCTTTCCCCTCACAGTATTCAATTGATGCAGAGAAGGTGACCAATCTTCTGCAGTTACCACAGTTCTTTGATCTAGAGATCTACACAACAGGGCGTTTGGAAAAGGTGAGTCCCAGACCCTTTTTGTATATACACACTTTAGATGCTGAGAATGCAAAATATTATTCTGTTAACTGGCTGTAGATCTGTCAGTAGGCAGTGTTTAAAATGCTGTGTCACTGTTGTCTCGCCTTCAGCATCTGGAGTCGCTGCTGAGACAAATCAGGGAGATTGTAGAGAAGCACACTGACACTGATGTTCTGGAGGCCTGCTCGAAGACCTACCATGCCCTATGCAACGAGGAGTTCACAATCTTTAACAGGGTAGACATCGCGCGCAGCCAGCTCCTGGACGAACTGGTGGACAAGTTCAATAAGCTGTTGGAAGACTTTCTGCAGGAGGTGAGGACGGGCAGAACTCAGTTTAATAAACATGTGTATTGGCGCACACTCTGTTAATGTCTGCGCATGTCCACTCGTTCCTGCTTGAGTTGGATATCGCAGATGAAATCATTTAAGTGATCTATTTAAACATTGATGTTTCTTTACTTCCATTTTGACACGTTGTCTTTCTCAGGGAGAGGACCCAGATGAAGATGATGCTTATCAAGTCCTATCCACGCTAAAGAGGATCACTGCTTTTCACAAGTAAAGATCTACATTTTACAGTTTACCTTCCTTTGTCTTATACAGCTACAGTTGTTTGTCATGTCATTTGTTGGACTTGGTGTTTTCTGTCTTTCTGCTCAGTGCTCATGACCTCTCAAAGTGGGATCTGTTCACAAGCAACTACAAGTTACTTAATACGGGCATTGAGAATGGAGACATGCCTGAGCAGGTGACACTTCAGATGCTGGTTTGTTTGGTTTGAGTACAGAGTCATTACAATGAGGAACTGACTCAGTTTTTGTTTATACGTCCTGTTTCAGATCGTCATACATGCACTGCAGTGTACACACTATGTGATTCTCTGGCACTTAGCCAAGGTCTCTGAGGGCAGCTGCAAAAAAGTAAGACTTTGTTTCTGCTTGCTTCCATTTTGGAAAGTTACTATTCTTAGTCGGCTAATTATTTGTTTTGACACTTGTAGGAGGATATGGTGACTCTGAGGAAGCAAATGCGTGCGTTCTGCCTGATGTGTCAGCGATATTTAGCCAGTGTCAACACCACTGTGAAAGAGCAGGTCAGCATGAGCGACTAGAAGCTCAGTTCTTTCATCTTTCAGTATCTTACTTGATGAACACATTTACTTAAGAAGCACTTTCTCTGCAGGCCTTCACCATCTTGTGTGATCTACTGATGATCTTCAGTCACCAGATCATATCTGGAGGCAGGGAGGTACTGGAGCCTCTGGTTTACTCACCAGAGGCCTCGCTGCAGTCTGAGCTGCTCAGCTTCATCTTAGACCATGTGTTCATTGACCAGGATGAAGATAACAACAGCACAGGTTCAACATACAGCCTTGCTAAACATTCGAGTAATGTCACTGTGGAATGGGCAGACCATCCGGTCTGGGCTTTGTTATTTCTAATGCTTGCGGTAGCTGGCTTAAGTGATTTCCTGAAATTGGTTTTGTCTCATGACTAGACTAGTTTGTGAAGTATAGCGTAAACATGGAGTTGAATGACACCAGCTGAACTGGTCTGACGTAAATGCTTGTATAGACTTAAGGTGTATATATGGGTTACATGACACTTTAAAACTGGTAAAAGCTTGAAAACATTTTAAAACATGTATATAAAGGGTTGTAAGTCATGGATGGTTTTGGTAATGTGTATTTCAATGTAAGGTTTGTCAGTGTAGTATGTTGCCTGGACACTTCAGTTTTTAGAATAGCCATGTTTCTGGTTTCAATCTCACAATTGAACTTCATGCCATTTCCACTGATCATTATTGGTAGAATTCGCCACAAGAGGGAGACAGTGCTTAACAGCTGTGTTTATGAACCGGAAACAGAAATGTTTCAGATTACTCATCATTTTCTGGGCTGGTTGTGTTTGAACAGATGGGCAGCAGGATGATGAAGCAGGCAAAATAGAAGCTTTACACAAGAGACGCAACCTACTTGCTGCCTACTGCAAGCTCATCATCTACAATGTGGTGGAGATGAAGACTGGCGCTGACATATTTAAGCAGTATATGAGGGTGAGTCTCGCTGTGTGTCTTTCGTTTCATAATTTATTTCCTTAAAGCCTCATTCCTACCACATCTCACTTCTAAATTCAACCAATTCCACCAATCTGACTGCCCTTTTCCTGTATCAGTATTATAATGACTACGGTGACATCATCAAGGAAACCATGAGCAAAACAAGACAGATTGATAAAATCCAGTGTGCAAAGACGCTTATTCTGAGCTTGCAGCAGGTATGTGCGTGCTTATTCCAAACCATTTGATCCATTCTCTGGTACACTTTGAATACAAACTGAGTTACATGCTCCTTTGTCTTTGCTTTATATAGCTGTTCAACGAGATGCTGTCGGATCTGGGCCCAGGCTTTGATCGCTCATCTTCAGCCTTCTGTGGTATTAAAGAGCTGGCCCGTCGCTTCTCACTCACTTTTGGTCTGGATCAACTCAAGACCAGAGAGGCTATCGCCATGTTACATAAGTATGCTTCTTCTAAGCCGTTTCTGTCACTTTCAGATACTTGCTTTCCTGTTGCACTGGGATGGACAAGGGGGTTTTTTTTTTGGTGGTTTGCGCTAAATCTTTGTTTTCCTCTGCATTTGGCTTGTAGGGATGGTATTGAGTTTGCCTTCAAGGAGCCGAACCCTCAAGGAGATGGCTATCCTCCTGTAAACCTGGCCTTCTTGGATATCCTCAGTGAATTCTCATCCAAACTCATGAGACAGGACAAACGCACTGTGTAAGCTCCAGTTCTTAAAGTTATACCTGGGATGAAGTCTGGATATTTAAAGCAATATTCCAACACTGTTAACGTAATGTGGCTTTCTCCAGCTTTTACACGATGGAGTTTGTCATGTCCAGACACAATCAGGCAGAAATGAAGAAACCACTCCTCTTTTCATTTACAAATTACACAAAATCTGAAGAACTCATGACTTTTGTATGAAATCAGATTTCCATTGTGAGCAGGTTTTGAGAAAACAGGCTTTCCATTCTTTATAATGTACAGAAAAACACATCAGCTCTTGTCTGTGGTAATGACATACACACATGCATGGCAGATGCATCTAGTTGATGTCTACAGTAGCCACTCCATCTGCTGTCTATGGAGTAGGTTAGAGGAAAAAACATGCAGATTTCTTAAAAAATTATAGCAGTTAAATGTAAAACTTGCAAATTGTTTATATTATTGATGATACGTTTCTTTGTTTATTCTGTTGTGTATTAAAAAACGGCATGTTGTGCAGTAAATTAAACACAGTGCCAGTGTTGGTGCTGATCCTTTCTCTTTCACTCCCCTCAGGCACATGTATCTGGAGCGCTTTATGACATTTCAGATGGCATTGCAAAGGGAGGACTGCTGGCTCCCGCTCATCTCATACAGGAACTCTCTGCAGGCTGGCGGTGATGATGATACCATGTCTGTGGTGAGCGGCATCAGCAGCCGCGGTTCCACCATCCGCAGCAAAAAAGCCAAGCCTGTGACGGGCAAGAGGAAACTGTCTGAAGGTACCAGTCTCAGCTTAAAGGCACTTTAACGTGGATTGTGAATGTTCAGGTTCTTTACTTGAAACATTAAAGTAGCTGCTGGTGAGCTGTGTGACTGCACAAAACAATCTTAATCTTAATTTGTCTCTCAGTGCAATTTGGTTCAGCACTATTTGCACTCAGTTAGCTATTATATACAAATAGAGTGGCAGTATTCGCCGTGTACCCATGTATCCTTGTGCACTAAAGACTGGACATATGGGTGCATGGTGCATTATAATTGTTAACCCTGCCCATTCCCATGTAAGTGGATAGGAAACAAGCCAAACTTGTTTTGTTCTGCTGTCAACTCTTCTATCAGGACATTAGCGGGGCTCGCTTTTTCCAGTACAGGTAGACGCCCTGTTCGATCGGGCTGTCAAGACGGCGACTTCGAGTGCAACCAGATTTAGGCTTTTCAAATGAACAATGGGAGTCGGTAGTGCCGTGTTGTTGACTCATACTGTATATACAATCGTTATTACACACCCATTTGTAGCATGGCTTGTCTACAGAAAAATACAAAGGTTCAAAAGCTATGCTGTGCATTTTTTTTTTTTTTAGATGATCCAGTGGATGCATTCAGTGAGAAGGAAGAGATATGTCTTAAATGTTTGTTACATTTTACATTCCCAATTAATAAACAAATAACTATTAGATGTTTAAAATTAATAAATGTGACGAGTCAGTCATGTCTCACTCAGAACTTGCCAGTGAGACATTGAGTTAAAGAGCATGTTTATCAGAATGGCTTTTTTGCCTACAAGTGGCTTCAATCACATGCTTCCTCCAAGGCACATGAAGGCAGCTGAGCGCATCTTTTAGAACTGCTGCTTGTTAGGGGTGGGAACCTTTTACTATCTCACGATTCGATTC
>JAOVVH010000043.1:17659765-17671867 GCA_028566435.1 Scorpiodoras heckelii
ACTGCACGGATGGGTTAAATGCGGAGGACAAATTCCTCTGTGTGCAAGCACAGTAGGCCAGTACTTCACTTCACTTCTGCCTATGCTTCTAACTCCGAAATGCTATGACCCATCTCACGAGCTCCAACTATTAAACCGCACTGAAAATCGCAAAATCGTGATAACTTGCCATTCTTACAGCAGAAACAGCTCTAGAAGCTTCCATAGACGTCTTTCGCTTTATATACGCACTGATGGACGCAACCAACAACGTGCAATTCTTTGATGCAAGAGTGGCTGAACACTGATGTCGCCTACATCCAGAAACGTGTCCAGTCCACGCCAAATCGAATTGTAGCTGTTCTTTGTGCTCATGGAGTTATTACATGCTATTAGGTATTTTTCAGTCACAGGTGACTAATTTTTTAATCCAGTGAGCTTATATAATGTTCGTTGAGAGAAAACACAATGCAATGTGAGCTGAAGTAGTGTGCCTCGGTCATAAACTGGATATTTGCTGTACTATACATAATAATATTGTGAACTATCCAACTGTAGAGGGAATACAGCTGAGAATATCTGCTGGGAATTCAGACAACACCACATAATGAGTGAACCTCAAATAGTGCACTATATAGTGAACAGGGAATGGATTCATAAATGGCAATGGAATTAATTTATTTTATAATGAAGTTGCTAAGCCACTCTTAACTAGCTAGACACACACAGAATTCACTTACATTTGTAAATGCGCTCCTCTGTAACAATTTGGTATATAATGTTTTTAAAAGAAAGGATTATGAGGAATTGCGTACACCAAGAAAGGACACACACATTTCCCCATCGCCACTACTGTATTTCTAGCTGAATCATTGAGTTTCACATCATACTGCTCTGTATACTACTCGTACTGGTGGACTACAGTGATTCCTGCTCTCTTAACTCACCGTTGGTGGAGAGAAGGAAGTAAGCCGCGTTCTGCTGGGGCAGCCACCTTATTTTGTTGATCTTCTCTTCAATCTCGAGACTCTTCAGGTAGTCGAACTCCGGCTCATGGCTCTGAAACGTGCTGTAAACGTTGTACTCTCCTCTCCTTTGAGGTTGGTTCTTACTCTGGATGAGAGACGGAGAGAGTACAATCAGATTTAGATTGGGAATCTAGCTGAACCTGGCACTAAACTGTAGTCAATAATCATGACTGACTGGATGCAGGACATCTAATGGAGTAGCTACAAACTGAATCCTGTCACAGTCAGTGGTAAGGCAGCATAATTAACGTATTCAATAAATAGTCAATAAATACACAGCAAATTAGACTGGCTTCCTGTCAGTCAAAAGAATCAATAGAGGTAGAACTTGCTAAAGCAGTACATTAAGGCAAACATGAAGCTGACTTCCCCTTTGTGTGTTTAAGGTTTGTTGCTCGGTAAATGAGCTGTATATTGACTATTTGTTATTAGATTAATTACACTACTACAAGTACTAGTGCGCTAATACATTAGTAAAAGTAATCACTCAGGGAAAAGATGTTAAAGCTCCGATCACAATCATTTATACAATAAAGAATAATATATGCTCGCAGCCGGAGAAAGCGCAGGATGGCGCGTGCTCATTCTTGCATTTACCTCCTGCTCCCTCTGGAAAACCACCACACGTCCTCCCTTGTCCCCAGTGGCCAAGAGCTCCCCTGTTGAGTTGAACTCAACCGTCGAGATGATGTCAGCTGTAACAGACAGACAGAGAAAGAGAGAGACAGAGAGAGACAGACAGAGAGAGACAGAGAGAGGCAGAGTTTACACATACTCCCACTGACTAGCAGGCGCACAAAGATAGAATTATGCTCTACCCTGTTCAGTCTGACTGAAGCACAGCAAAGCTACTGGCAGCATTTTCAGTTAAATCAGATTACACCACGTATAGGGACGTGTTAGTGGAGGAGTGACATTATTAAAGCAGAGTGTTACATCTCAAACACTTGTTCTAAAGTAATCCAGCACTTCATCACATGCCACATTAGGATGCAGGCCACTCGTACTGTAAATCCGGAGCCCTTTCGTGATCTTTATTCGGGTAAACAGACGCACTCAGAGCGAGCACCAGCTTTAGGGCGTGCAAATATGACACTGGGAGCAAATTAAAACAAAATATAAACCTGCAATCAGACTTACATGATCACATGTAATACTGTCCTAGTGACCCACATACTGCAGAAAACAGATTAAAAATGGCTTGTCAGATGATCTGACGTTCTAGCCTGGAAAGCATGAAATGTAATCCTCCAAATCATCTTGCACAAGGCACAGTTCGCCAGACCATAATCCCCCTTTTTTAATCAAAGCACGACCTAAGAGCAGGAGTTCAGTAGCCACTGCAATAAATTCAGTGTTGCTGTTTTAGGATTTTCCTTCCACGTTCCTCTAGAGGGTTTGCTCGTTCCACAAGAGCGAAGAAATGTCAAGGATATACTCCAAAATCCAAACTGGTGCAGCACCCCCCCAAAAAAAACCCCAACGCCTAATAAAACCGATTTTTAAAGATTTTTCTGCATTTTATTAGCTCACATAGACACAATTAGGCATTGAGCAACACTCAAAGAAGGAATAATGGTTTTAATTGAATCACAGTACAAGACTAGTTATGGGAAAACTTCCAACTCTTCAATGACAATGTTAAATTAAGCAGCTTCATGCAGCCGCACACCCTAGTCAAGTGCAACAGTGCATTTCTACCTTTTAGATATCCCATTATACTCTCTATAAAAAAAGATGCATGAGGTTGTAGCCATGAAAGTGCTTAAGGAGAAAATAGCACATCTCTTAATGACAGCATCCACATACTGCCCCTAGTCAGATATTACAAATCTGCATGGAACAGAATAATAAAAATTCAAAGAAGAATCATTTCGCTCGGTGTAAACGTGTCTAGTGGTATGCTCATGAAAAATGGAGCAGCACAAATGTAAGAGAGAGAGACAGCGAGAGAGAGAGGGTGAGAGGGGAGCTTTCCTACTCACACCCCCACAGTGGATTTTAAGCTTGGTGAATGGGGGGATGAGAGGAAGCTGTTTCCATGGAAACCACTTCCATCACTGTTCGATGAAGTGTATTACGTCGCGATGTGTGACTTCGGTGCTCGTGGCTTGAGTGCTGTCAAAACATACAGAGAAATGGCAGCTATTCCGTCCATGCTCTCAGGTTACCTTCGAGTACAAGTAGTGCTAGACAACATGGCGATCTATAAAAACCCATATTGTCGTATATTATGTCACAATGCACTTTTCTGAAATATCTTTGGCATTGTGAGATCTTTCTATTTCTCTTTTTAATAATTGTACGAATGGCTAGAAGTGCCTAGAACTGGTAGCAGCTGATGTGATAATAAATTTATCACAGATTTATTTGCTTAGATACTTAATTCTTTCCCATGTTGTTGTACTCAATCTGACTCAGCTGCAAAAATCATTGCACAAACCATCAACGTATAAATCCAGCTCTTTTTAGAGCCCTTTGTGAAAGGTTTTATTTTAGTAAGCAGACTCACTCAGACCTGATACCAGCTTTAGGGCTATAATAGAGTGTAAACGCGGGTGGTGATGGAAGCAGGATTGAGAGGATTATCACAGGGGGCCCTGCTGTTTCCTGGACACACTGGTGAATGTCTGGGGATATAAACAGGTATGATGTGAATCCCACATTCATCCAGCGGCCAAATAGGTAGCATAACCTTAATCCTCTATACTCAAGCAAGCACAGATTTATGAGCCACTTGAGCCTGTCATTTATATGAATCTGACCTGTGTTTTTTTTTTATTTTTTATTTTTTATCCATGTGGGTGATGGAGAGACAAAGGGACAGACACAGAGATCGTACATCAAGCAGCATGTTCTCACAGAGTGGAGCGGAAAAGCAGGGCAGGGAAGAAATTCATCATGATCACACTTGAGTGTAGAATTGAAAGTCACTATGCAAATCAGATGCCATGGGCCATGGTACCTTCCCTTGTATTAAACGGGCTTTAAATCCCTTTCACCAGCGGACTGCTGGGAAAAAGCTGCATCCTCGTACAGACATGCCTCATTAAGAACACATTTGACCAGCGTCATCATTAAAGACTATAAGGAGCTTGCTGTGTCTCTGGTATTCTCTCTTATCCTCCCTAAAGGTAGACGTGTGCAAATCAGCCACTAGGGATCTGCTTATGCTAGACCTACAGATCCTATCAGTTTAATCACTGAGGACCATGTGACCTGTTTTCTGCAGTTCCTTACTACAACGAGATATAGTAGTGCACTGCAGGACTGTGTATATAAATCCTCCAAGCAGCCAGGCCAAAGGGTTTTAGGTCACATGACAGCACACTGTCTTGCGAAGACAGATCCATCCTGGACAGAAACAGCAGCTTCTCATCGCTCACACACTGTAAAGTAGGTTACCGTGCCAACCTGTCCTAGTGCAGCATCGCCGCCGGCTGTAGAGCATGTATCACAGGTGCCTCCCCAAGGCTGAGGCTGCTGGGAAAAAAAGACTGAAATATGACTGAAAGACTGAAATTCTTCCCCAAGCACCATAACGGACTTGAATCCCCATTTATTTTCCCTTCTATTGTATTTACAGACTGAGATCCCTGACCTTTGAACCAACACAATAAACGCATGATTAAATTCTGGGGATGTCCAAGGGGAACACAGACCTGGGAAAGGCAATGAGGACTAGCAAAGTCAGAAGCGAGACTGACATGGCGGCTCAATTAAACAAGAATATGATATGATAATCTAAATGGATGAGATTTGAGGTAATTGTCAACCCTCAAGAAACACAAAGAAGCATGTGGATCCCCAGCACTGCAGTGTGACAGGAGAGAGGCGCGATACTGCAGTATGTAGGTCACCGTGTGTTTGCTGATACTCTACAACACCGCCGGGAACACTTCCACACGCTCAGGAATGTACGAGTTCCCTGGCTGACGCCAATTATGTAGCCATCCAATGCAAAGAAAAGTGTATTTTTGTCCTTATGTGTATGTTTAAATGCTAGTTTTGTCATCAGAATTGCATGTATTAAGAAGGCTGATGGTGGGTGGTGGAGCACACTTAAACCTTGCACATGGCTCCTGAGATTAGAGCACTTCTGCTGAGCTCTGCATGTTCGAAGGATCAGGCTGCAAAGAAGAAGCGTAGACACTACTGAGTCTTCATGTGCTGTGCTGTCTAGTAGCACAGTAATTCTTTTTAATGGCTTTTTCCCTGACTTTCATCCCTAATTTGATCACGTCCAATTCCCACCCATTAGGATTTCTCCTATATCACACAACAGCTACCAATCAGGGAGGGCGAGGACTACCACGCGCTTCCTCCGAGACACGTGATACTAACCACCGCATCTTTTCAGGCTGCTGCTCATGCAAGGCGCCTGGAGTACAGCGCTCCCATCTACCTTCAGTATGCATGAGTTCATAGACGTCCAAGACTGGCCAGTGTCGCTCTGATTGATATCGGCGACAGCGTATGGCCAATTTCTCAGCCATGGGAAGCTATGGCATCATCCAGATCCGAGCTTGCGATGATGGGGCGAACTCTTTTCTGTTGCACCACTTGGGAGCCCACCAGAAACGTGATTCTGCCTTGCTAGCATTTTCATACTGTCACTGAGCCAGCTTGTGACTCAAATTGAGACAATTGCATTTTAACTGTGCAACTGTCTTGACTATTCATACTTCCTCCCACATGCCCCTGTACAGTATTTATGGGACCTGATTTGGTGAGATCCCAAACAGCACAAGCTAAGTCGTCTGTGTAATGGGATAAAACTGCATGTTGCAGGTGATTTACGAAAAGATAATTGTAGAAATCATGTCACAAACAAAGGAGAGGGAGGAAATAATATGTAAATAAGGCTTTGGTGTGAGTTTGTTCTTAATTGCTCATAATCGAGTGTCCAGCATATCTCCAATTAAAAACCGTGAGAAAATCCAGTACAACAGGAATGCAAAACGAAAGAGTGTATTTTCACCTCTTCCAAAATGGTTATCTTTTCTCTGCCATTTGTTTGTTGGTTTGACTTTCAGCAGAATTAGACAAAAACTACAGGGCCAACTCTCAGGAAACTTGGTAGAAGGTTGCAGCGTGGGCCAAGAAAGAACCCAATTATATTTTGGAGCAGATCTGATTTGCAGCACTGATGCACACATTTTTTTTGCAAAACGAGGCAAGAACGAACCGGGTTTGTATTAAAAAAGACCTACCTATTCTAGTTTGCTCATATGGTACCTCTAAGTAAAATAAACCTTTCCTCTATTTAAATACTATTTGCATCAGAGTATGACCAACTTTGCCATGGTATATATAATTTACTCTTCAACTAGATGAAATAGACTTCTGCAAATATAATAACTACTTTTTGGTCATCTTAATCCCCAAAGCTTCAGACTTAGTAAACCATGTTGTGGATGCTAAGTACTACAATGAAGTACCAGACAAACTGGTATACCAGTTAATACTTGGGAGGATGATGAGATGAATATGAGATCTTGGAGGAAACGTTGCACATTCCTCATGCTGATGTTTGTTTGAATTGCTTTGCATTGAATTGCAATGTTACTTGAGGCAGTGTTGCCTTGATTCTTGCCAGCTGACGCTGGTCACGTTCACGGCCACACTGCTGTCGTAAGTTCGAGATTTTGCTGGAAGTCATAGTATACCCCTGAAACGCTCATACGTGAAAATCCAAACGTTGCTTCTAACTCCGAAATGCTATGACCCATCTCACAATCTCTAATTCTTAATGGGCAGGGGATAAGACAGTGGACTACTGATCAGGAGGTCATGAATTCAAATCCCAGCACCACCAAGCTGCCACTGTTGGGCCCCTGAGCAAGGTCCTTAACCCTCAAATGCTCAGTTGTATAGAAAATTATAGAAATGTAAGTCACTCTGGATAAGGGTGTCTGCCAAATGCCATAAATGTAAATGTATGAAATTGCGTTGAACGATACAAAATCATGATATTCTCACAGGGAAAATAACTCTAGAAGCTTCCAGAGATGTTTATCGCTTTATATCAGCACTGTCGGATGCAACCAATGACGTGCATAGGTGGCGTTGCTGTGTATTGCATCGGCACCAGTACCAAGTTTTTCTGGTACTTCAGTGTATATTTGCATACAGCTGTGTTCAGAACAATAGCAGTCCATCATCACTAACCAGATCAATCACTGTTTTTGATTGAAATTATATTTCTTAGTGCTGTCATTTTTAGTGCATACATTTAGTATGCATACATTTTTTAAATCGTGTTAATCGCATGATAAATGTTTTAAATTGCACGTTAATCGCAGTTTTAATGCACATTTTGATTTGTGTTGTACATCCAGGAGCCATTGAAAATGAAAGAGAAACGACTGCTGAATGTTGCCTCATTATTCATTTGACTTTATCGATAAAAGTGAAATATTAAAGATGACTGATGTCTTTTAATTTTTAAGAATAAACAAATATTTTTTGTCTTTCATTCATTTGATATACTGATTAGAGTTGGAGTTTCACTAAAAACATCGATTCTCCTATTAGAGTAATGCGACACATTACAACTGAAGAGTAAAGTTATGTTCCAACCAAACATACTTTAAAAAGTTAAAATACATCATCACACACAGTTCATAGACGTTTCATCACATTTATTTCAAAAGTGCCCACAGCATACAGAATGAGTCTGAACAGCGTTGTTTATCATGTTAAATACAGCCGAGTGCTGTAGTGTAGAACACAACCAAACAGCTGTCCGCTGTTGATGATGTTGCAGGGCGTTTCAAATAGAGCCATTTTAGTGACTGAGTTCCCTATGAAGTGCCCTTGGGATTCTGTACCCTGAGTAGTGATACAGATTAAAACAGTCCAAAACGAGTAACGTGACGGTCAGTTTGTGAATGTTTGTGTTCACTGGGGGGATTAATTCTTAATTCTTCATGTTAACGCATTAATTTGACAGCACTAATATTTCTACATGGCAAAATTTACTAGTAGGTGTAGTAAAACAACAGACCCAACAGTCATGACATGCATGCTACTGATTCTGTGTAATTGAATAATTAACTAAAAGGGGCATGTTCAATATAATAGAAGTGTGAAGTTCAATTAGTGAGGTCATTCATTCTGTGAAAAAACAGGTGTTAAACAGGCAGCCCTTATTAAAGGATGAAAGCAGCAGATGTTGTGCATGCTGGTCATAGTGCATTTCTCTCTAAAAACAAAAAAATGGTCGTTCCAGACATTGTTCAGAGGGTCGTTCCAGACATTGTTCACTTTTTAAAATGCTTTAAAATGGCAACCAAAACCAGAAAGACGTGGAAGAAAACAGAAATCTACCATTCGAATGGATCGAAGAATAGCCAAAACGGCAAAGACTCAGCCAATGATCAGCTCCAGGGAGATGAAAGAAGGTCTAGAGTGACCTGTGAGTTCTGTAACAATTAGGAGACGCTTGTGTGAAGCCAAGCTATCGGCAAGAAGCTCCTGCAAAGTCCCAGTGTTGCAAAAACGACATGTGCTGAAGAGGTTACAATTTGCCAAAGAACACACTAACTGGCCTAAAGAGAAATGGCGCAACATTTTGTGGACTGATGAAAGCAAGTTTGTTCTTTTTGGGTCTAGGGGCTGCAGACAGTTTGTCAGACCCCCAAACACTGAATTGAATCCACAGTACACTGTGAAGACAGTGAAGCATGGTGGCGCAAGCATCATGATATTGGGATGTTTCTCATTCTACGATGTCGGGCCTATTTATCGCATACCAGCAATCATCGATCAGTATGAATACATCAAAATACTTGAAGAGGTCATATTGTCTCATGCCAAAGAGGAAATGCCCTTGAAATGGGTGTTTCAACAAGACAAAGACCCCAAAGACACCAGTAAATGTGCAACATCTTGATTCCAGACCAACGAGATTAACGTTATGGAGTGCCCAGCCCAATCTCTGGACCTTAATACAATAAAAAACTTGTGGTGACATCAAAAATGCTGTTTCTGAGACAACCAAGACATGCAGAGGAACTGTGGAATGTAGTCCAGTGGTCCTGGGCTGGAAAACCTGTTCACAGGTGCCAGAAGTTGGTCGACTCCATGCAACACAGATGTGAAGCAATTCTCAGAAACAGTGGTTATACAACTAAACATTAGTTTAGTGATTCACAGGAAAGCTAAATATTCAAGAATTCTTCAGTTTATACAGTGCTATTTTTTGAACAGCCTAATATTCTCTTTTCTTCACTTTCTGTAAAGTAATAACATTTTATTCAAATTTTATACATTTTAATGTATGTTTTGATATGGAACAGAATGTGCAGTGCTCTCAATGCATTTGTGTGCATGAAAATAAATGCTATTATAAGCATTATGAGTTTTACTCACTTTTTGAAACACACTGTTATTATTTTGAACACAAATGTATATCCTGCTCTATTCCTTTTTTTTTTTAAGATGAAAAGCCAAGAACTGCACATTTGTGAAGGCAAACATGCACAGGCTGACATTTTGCTGTTCTGCTTACGTTTTTTTGTTTGCTATTAACTTTTCATACACTCAAAACTGTGGTACTGTGGAGTTACAGTAGAGTATTTAGAAATTAAAATAATGACAAAATGTAGGATCGTGTATTTGTTACTGTAACACACTGCATGGTGGAAAAGCACTATTAGACTTGGTGCGCAAAACGTTTACAATGTTCTCTTTCTATGATTTATCTATTTCTATCCATAAAAGGATAGCTTTGTGGCTGAGAAGAAGAGCTCAGTGGCATTTGATTCTTCTCATTCAAGCACAATCACGTCCTCCTGTGAAGTTTTCACAACGGAAGATGATACCAAATCAACCAATCAATCTCTCCCTCTTAATCCACCCCACAACAAACACGTGTTAAAGTCAGCGGGCTGCTGTGGCTACTGGTCGTGCGTGCTTTGTAACATGTATCGGGTATATCGACTGACTCCCCAATCAGCAGACGAGTCTGCGAGTCGATGTCTGGCTATTTCAAAAGCAGAGAGATAGAAAGGGCAGCTGGTGGGCCAGCAAACCCAGCAGGTCTGGACTCGTTTCAGCAGGCACAAGCCGCGATCTGAGAACAGTGCACACTGGGGTAATCATCTCTACCACCTGCTGATCCCAAACACTATGGCTGCTGGCTTTCTATCACACTTCCTAGAGGTGGGGCTTCGGTCTCGACAATACTCTGTTGTGTGGAGAGCAGAGTAAAAGCCAATTAACCCCATTTTTTGGAAAAATGGTAAAATGATGCAGTGTGTGTGTGTGTGAGAGAGAGGAGGGGGTTGTCTAAAAGCTTGCATTGGCCTTCTTTTCACACATCATTAACAGGTACACAATTTTTCCACAGATGTGCAAAACACAATGGAGTGTATAATATATACATTGAATACAAAGTGAGAGAGAAATGGGAGATGTTAAATAAATGAGTATCAGCGTGATTCATACAAAAGGTGTCTGTATGTAAGTGTGAGTGTGTTTCTCTTCATTTGATGCTCCTGCTTAGTTCATTCACCAGTGTTCAGCTCCTCAGACATAACAGTGAGGTGAAATTAACCCCATTTTCTAATTTCTCGCTATTGCTCCCATATGGGGTATATCCCACAGTAAAAATCTGTGCATCAGTGGATAATCTTCAATGGGTCCAAACTCTCTCTCTCTCTCTCTCTCTCTCTCTCTCTCTCTCTCATCTCTCTCTCTCTCTGTGAGCCGCAATATTTTCACCTCACCGTTTTCTCCTGAATAATCAATGTGCCCCAGTTGGATTCGAGAGATATTTCTTTTTATGACCGAAATCTTAAACTGTAGCCTGGGGAGATTTGTGTTGGCAGTCTCGTTTGCTGCACTTCACCCCTCCCCAGCATCTCTCGTTCTTATAGCTGCAATAATAACACTCACTCGTTCGGTACAGTGCAGGGCATTAGCCGTGAGTGAGAGCCGGGGTGTAAATTGTGCTGGCAGGGTAGGTGTATCAGCCCCCATCGAGCTCTGTTCAGTCTGCATGTCTAGGCCGTGTTCTGAGCACTGAGGGACAGCGCTGCTATTTTTACCAATGCAGCTTCACTCTGAACACTCCATCTTTACCCAAGTAGAAACGAGAGATTAACATGCAAAGGAAAAAAAAAGAAAGGTAGCACATTAATTCACATTAATATTGCTGCTGCTTAGCCTTGTTTAAAACGTAATCCATTGTTTTTAATCATACATTTATAATAAGGGGTCTTATTTTAAAGCAGTACACAAACACATACTCAAAGGACTCTTATAATATATATCCGACCAACAGTAACAATAATGTATGCTAATAAATAATTCATTAGCTCATTTTTTAAGCCTTGGCTAGGCACACTGAAATGAACCCGGGGATAAAAATTACTGACGTATCACTACAGCTCCCATACTATAGCTTATTAAAAACTGTAAATTTATGAACTGAGTTTTTCCTCCTTTTTGGTTGGAGATCACTAACTAGATTTCCAGATCAGCAAAAAAAAGATCTTATACTCCCACTATCCAACGCCTTATTAAATTACGGGAGGAAGGAATTAAATTGCATTGATGAAATGAAATGGACTGGATTATTTTATCGAATTATTTTATTTTAAACGCATTAAGGTTTGAGACAGGTTGAATTCGCATTTGTAAACTGTGTTTTAACAGATCTGTGTTCAGCCGTTTGGAAAGTAATCGATGCTTCTCCCTTAATCGAATATGTTAAAGGAGTACTTCAATTTAAATCGCTCAATATAAACTAATAGTCCTCACTCGCACACTTTGTAAGCTGGTTATCCTAATGGGTCATGGGGATGCTGGAGCCTTTAATAGTGCTCACTGGGCGAAACACAGGGAAACTGCTAGCACCAAATAATAATAATAATACCAAATAATACCAATAATATTAATAATAATAGTAATAATAATAATAATAGCATGACTCAATTGGCATTATGCCAGCTGCCAGACAATAACTAGCCGTTTCCATCACTGGCCTTTAAACACTGAAATTTCTATTTAATATATATATATACAGGGGTTAGACAATGAAACTGAAACACCTGGTTTTAGACCACAATAATTTATTAGTATGGTG
>JAOVVH010000043.1:17731331-17742443 GCA_028566435.1 Scorpiodoras heckelii
GTACCCTGTGTAGTGTGTAGGGAGCAGGGATACAGCTTAGGGACCCTTGCAATTGGAATGCAGCCTAAAACGAGTAATGTAATGGTCAATTTAGAAATGTTTGTGTTCACTGATGGCACCGCTGGTTTGCGTAATTTAACTAATCTGTGTTATCTGCGTTAAAATTTTTCGTGGCGTTAATTTTTTTAATTGTGATTAATTTTTTAACGCGTTTGTTAACTTGTTAATTTGACTATAACTGTGTGCTCAATGGTAAAAGCTGCAAGTATGCAACCAGTAAAATCATTAAAGTTTTAACATGAAGTCTGTTTTGTGGATGTTATCACCTTTCACTGATGAAGACTGGATTGACGGGGTGTAATAGTGTTCCTTTCATTTACAGTCCTAGCCATTGTAGGAAGGCTGATTATGCCGGTTGCAGTCCAAAGCCAGATTCATGGTTCTAAGCGTATCTTTAAGCTGTCCATCATGGTGATCTTTAGGTTGTCCAAGTGGGGCCATACTGAGCAGCAGCGAGTGATTTTCAGGTGATGAGAACTCCAAACAGAGGTAGAGAAGTATTCATGATCACTGGATTCTTCTGGAGTCTCAGGAGTAGCATATGTAGCTCGACAGAGGTTATGTGTGTTTGGGGTGGGGGTGGGGGGTAGAGAGAGGGAGAGAAAGAGAGATGTGGGGGAGAAAAGAACACAGGTTATTAGGTATGCTCTTTCACAAAACCCAAAAAATGTACATTCTCTGCCGAGTGCAAGCAGGGGGGCTATGCCCAAGCTAGCATAAAGGTAGTGACAAAAGGCTTGACTAAACAAATAGGTTTTCAGCCTAGACGTAAACATTGAGACAGTGTCTGAGTCCTGAACACTAATTGGAAGGCTGTTCCATAACTGTGGCTCTTTGTAAGAGAAAGCTCTGCTCCTGCTGTAGCCTTTATTATTCAAGGTACCTTTTGATCAAAGTAGGTGTGGCAGATAATAACAGACTAAATGCTTACTTGGGTAGTGTGGCGTAAGACCATTCAGTGCTTTATAGGTTAATAGTAGTATGTTATAATCAAATTTGACTGGTAGCCCGTACAGTATTGATAAGATAGGGGTGATATGGACATATCTTTTGGTTCTAGTAAGACCTCTGGCTGCTGCATTCTAAACTAACTGGAGCTTGTTGGAATACTGCTGCCATTAAGGGGTGTACTTGTTCTGCAGCAATGTTTAGGTAGGTGGTACATGTCAAAGTAACATCCACATGAATCCCAGAACCCAAGGTTTCCCAGCAGAACATTGCCTAGAGCATCATACTGCCTCTGCCGGCTTGCCTTCTTCCCATAGTGTATCCTGGTGCCATCTCTTCCCCAGGTAAGAGACGTACACACATGCAGATCTGATGCTCATGTGGCCATTGGAGATACTTTCAGTGGTGGACAGGGGTCACAATGGGCACTCTGACTGGTCTACGGCTCCGCAGCTCCTCCAAACTGTGATGCGCCATGTGTTCTGACACCCTTGTATCATAACCAGCGGTAACGTTTTCAGCAATTTGTGCTACAGTAGTTCTTCTGTGGTATCGGACCAGACGGACTAGCCTTTGCTCCCCATGTGCATCACTGGGCTTTGGGTACACAAGACCCTGTTGAAGGTTCACCGCTTGTCATTCCTTGGAAGACTTTTGGTAGGTTCTAACCACCGCATACTGGGAACAACTCATAAGACCTGCCATATTGGAGATGGTCTGAACCAGTTGTCTAGCCACCACAATTTGGCCCTTTCCGCCAAGTCACTCAGATCCTTGCGCTTGCCCATTTGTCCTGCTTCCAACACATCAACTTTGAGAACTAACTCTTCACTTGCGGCCTAAAATATGCCACCCATTGACAGGTGCCACTGTAGCAAGATACTCAGTGTTATTCACTTCACCTGTCGGTGGTTTTCATGTTATGGCTGATCAGTAATAAAAGTGGCAATAAAACGTGATCAAATAAATGAGGATAGCTAATCATTTTAGTATGTTTAGCAGGAGAACATGTTTGGTTACGTCATTTTAAATGGGACTTTGTTTGCAGTAGTGTTTCTTTAAGATTATTTTGTTTCATGCAGGGTGAACGGCTTTAAGAAGCAACAGGAGATCCTGAGACAGAAGCATGCAGAATTTCTGGAGAAATACAAGCTTCGTCGAAGAGGCAAAGAGAAGTAGCAATATTACACAGTCATCGTGAGAAATCGTAGAGCCCCTAACGGGAACCAAGTACGCACAGTGGTAGCAGGTAGCTGTAGGAGGCAGAATGAAGGTGCTTCTAGGTTGAAAGCAAATTATAATAAATGTCAGATATGTCTGAACACTTGGATGCACAAAAAACTGATCCATTATTAAATTTAAAAATGTGCAGATGACTTGACGTGCTTTTTAATGAACAGTTTTTGGGGATGTTTTATATAGTACATATATAGGTCAGATATGAGCCACAAATAACGGTCAGTATAGAAAAAGGGCTACAAATACAGCAAGTTCTTGTTGTACATGAGGTGTCAGACATGTTGGATATGGTGTTATGGGGGGAAAAAAGTCAAAGCACTGGTACATAGCTCTGTGTGTGTGTGTGTGTGTGTGTGTGTGTGTGTGTTTTGTAAATTAAAGGAAAGGATAGAACAAAAAGTGCCAGTACTCTCACTTGTGACAATATTATAATATCAAGCAGGCCATCATTTCTGAATCAGTATGTTTTAAAGTAGGTTGTTTTGTCTGTTATGCTGTATTCAGCAGCTGTATAATGTAACAAGGAGACCATCATCTCCCGGTGATTGCCACTATTCATGATTGTAAGGAATTCTGTGAAATCAGTAGAATCTTATGTGAAACCCAATAGCGCATTGGGTTTTGACTGTTGCTGCATGTGGCGTAATGTTACTCTCAAACATTTTTTCTTGCAACTATAAATAATTAAACATTGTACTGATACTAAATGATGTAATGTTTTTGTGCCATTCTGTTCTCTGTGCTGATAGCCAGCTGTTTCTTGCCAATTTTAAATCACCTCTCTACCTTTCCTCTATTTTCATTAGCATGGTTAAATTCTTATATTACACAGCTTTTTTTCTGCTCTAACGATATCCTTCTGTATTTATCTTTTTTATTATTTCATTAAGGCCCCATACACACATAATCAGCATTACAAATATGAAAGGCAAGCACCTGTTGCTTAATATTGTTTTTATTGTAGCGCTCCCATAGCAGCACATTGGCAAAATGCTTTCCTCATTATCAGGTGATGTTGAGTTTAAACCCTGGCTGTGTCATAGCAGTCCATGTCTGGGAGTCTCATCGAGTATAATTGGCTCTACTCTCTGGATCCGTCCTCTCACCCCTGTCAAGCGTGACGCCAGCCTGAGCTTATTTATACCAAAAAGGGCAATCTGAAAAGATTTAATGTTCTAGAGGAAGTGTATACTGACTGTCTTTCTCCCAGACCTATAATGAGGTGGGAAATGGCCTCAAGAAGAATGAGGCAACATCCAGAAACAGGGACTGTTTTCTTTTTACTATTGTCTGCTTACATATGGTCTTTCTTCTTCTGTGTAAATGCTTCTTTCTTGCTTCGAATGAACACTTAAAAATGACATGATCACCGAAACAATGAAAGCTAGCAGTTAACGAAGCTCTCTTTAATTCTTCATCAGATGTTCATAATTATGACAGGAACCAAAACAAGACCACATGAATGGCTTTTGCTGCTTTTGTAGCCATTACTGGTACTTCAGTGCCAAGAGATGTGGATGTGGGAGACGAGCCAGCAGTGATCTGCACATGCTCAGTAACGTGTGATTTATTAAAAAAAGGCATGTGGATTCCAGTCTGAGCATGGTTGCATGGTTACCTATCAGATTGGTATCTGTTCTTGGACAGCATATAAAAGTGGCCCAAATTTGATTTGAAAAGATTAGTTTTGCATTTATACTGCTCAATAATCAAGTATGTGCTACATTTATGCCAAAAATCTGTTGGGTTATTTTCAGTCTTGTAATGCAGCTCAAATCTGATTTGAGATGATTGATTATCCACTTTGGAATGGGTGCATAGGCAAAAAGAAAACTGCCCCCTGTACAGTCACAGGGACGGAGCCTCTGAAAAACTTAAAACAGTTGGGTGCAGAAAAAGTAAAATGACAAAATAGTTAGATTTTGTTTTTCACCAATAGAATAAATGCCCTTTTTTTGCCAAAGTGTGTTCTTGCAGTTTTCTAAATTGATCATTTCTTTACCTACTTGTTTCATCTAAAGAAACTGCTAATATATCAGAGTGCTTTTTCAGTCAGTTACACCATTGAATGGACTATTTCACCAATTATTATTTAACCCATCATTTTAAACATTAATATTATATTAAGGTTTATAATAATGGTGACAGTAACTATTTTGTACACTCTAATGTTCAAGAAAGCACCCAGTGCCACAAGTGGCCATCCTTACCCTATATACTCATGTAACGTGGAAAACCAAATATCAGATACTCCGGTATGTGTGAAACAGCTTCAAATATTAATCAGGAGGGCAAGATACATCGATCAGCTAATAATATCATGACCACTGAGAGGTGACGTGAATAACATTGATTATCTCTTTTCAATGGCACCTGGCAGTCGGTGGGTAAATTAAGTGAAAGTTTCGTCCTTGATGTGTTGGAATCAGAAAAAAATGGGCAAGCGTAAGTGACTTTGACAAGGGCCAAATTCTGATGGCTAGATGTCAGAGCATCTCCAAAACTGCAGCTCTTGTGGGATGTTCCAGGTCTGCAATAATCAGGACCTACCAAAAGTAGGAAAACCGGTGAACTGGTGACAGGGTCATGGACAGCCAAGGCTCACTGACGCATGAGGGGAACCCATGTTGTCTGATCCCACAGAAGAGCTGAAAAAGTTAATGCTGGTTAGGATAGAAAGGTGTCAGAACACACAGTGCATCACAGTTTGTTGCGTAAAGGGCTAGGTAGCTGCAGACCAGTCAGAGTACCCATGCTGACCCTGCCCTCTGCCTAAAGCAGCTACAATGGGCACTTGAGCATCAGAACTAGACCATGGAGCAATGGAAGAAGGTGTCCTGGTCTGATGAATCACATTTTCTTTTACATCATGTGATCAGCTGAGTGTGTGTATGTGTCACATACCTGGGGAAGAGATGGCACTAGGATGCACCAGGGGAAACATGCAAGCTGTCTGAGGCAGTGTTATGCTTTGGCCAGGGTCCTGCCGGGAAACCCTGGGTCCTGCCATTCATGTGAATGTTACTTTGACATGTACCAAATACCTAAACATTGTTGCTGACCAAGTTCACCCCTTCATGGAAACGGTATTCCCTGATGTCGGTGGCCTCGTCAGCAAGGTAATGCGCCCTGCCACACTGCAAAAATGATTCAAGAATGGTATGACGAAGACAACAACGATTTAAAGGTGTTGGCTTGGCCTCCAAATTCTTCAGATCTCAATCCAGTCAAGCGTCTGTTGGACATGCCTGACAAACAAGTCAGATCCATGGAGGCCCCACCTCTCAACTTACAGGAACTAAAAGATCTGCTACTGACGACTTGGTGCCAGATACCACAGCATACCTTCAGCGTTCTAGTGGAGTCCATGCCTCAACAGGCTAAAGGAGCACCTATTCAATATATGGTCATAATGTTATGGCTGATTGGTGCATGTAGGTAATTCTGTGGCAGAAATATTAACAAGAATTACAAAAGGAAAAAAATTAAAATATTAAATATCAAAATATAAAAGTATTTTGAACATTTTGAAAATAGAAATAGAGAAAAAATGGTTCATGTTTAAGATATACATTTTTATTAAAATTAATAGAATTTGTATTATTTCATTTTTTATTCATTATTTAGGGTTTTTCTGTAATCCCTCCTCGTCTTGTTGTTTGTCCTTTGCTTCTGTCTTTTTGTCTAAGTCTAATGTCTTATGGTAAGCAGAATCTGCTGACCCTGAGCCACATGTACTCAGTGAACCACAGAATTTCAGCCAACAAGGCGGAGCTATCTGAAGCAATTGCTCAAGCTTAACAGGAGCAAGTCATTAAATAGAAGCTAATTATATGTATATTAATAATCCTTGTGCAATGTAAATACTTAGAAGGTACAATACCAGAACAGAAATCTCTCTTGCTAAACATTTGGCCCAGCTCTTTCCTCTGTACTGGGTATCATGATTTGTTGAGGAAATGTGACTAACAGCCAGAACTTATAACTCCAAATTTCTTTTCCAAGTTTGAACAATGAATATTTAATGTATGTCACACCTGGGAGAAATGGGCCAGAAGCCTGGAAAAATGCAACAGGTACATTCCCAAAAGAAGTAACCATGTTTACTAGTTGGCATGGTTAGCTCTGTAGCGAGATTTCAAGATTTCAACATTACAAATGCTGAATCATAGGCTACCTCAGCTCCTTTGATTGAGGTGTGCTACCTCTACAAAAGCATACATACCCTTGGTTTTATTTTGATTATTTTTTTTTTAAAGATAATATCAACCTCTACCTTTTTCTTGCACTTTCAAGGACATATTTCAGCTGAAGCACCTGATGTAGGAGACGTACTCAGGAACGTTCCTGGGCAGATGTTGACGTTGTGGGCCTTTTTTTTTTTTTTTTTTGCCTTCGAAGCTCCTCAGCTAGGCTGTGTTCAGATCTGATAGGCTGATAAGGAGCACAGGCCCATATGCAGGTGCTGCTCTTTTCTCAGACTGATCTCTGAGATAACGACGCTCAGGAATGAGTCAGGAGATGGTGATGGGACGTTGAGGGCTATTGTTGTGTTGGTCATTACGTGATCCTGGGTAGTTTACTGGCTGTAGCCGTAAGGCTGATTTGACACGTTTGCTGGTGAGTGTTGTATGTTGTAACACTGACATGCTTATTAGACAGACATTACCCCTGGCCCTGATGTTCAGCACAGGATATCAGTTCCTGTCTGTTTGCATTAGGAGGGCCTTTAGGGAGTATTGTGGGTAGTAAGCAGTGTTGTCACTCAGCTTTAGAGGAGATAACAGCCCGCATTCAGTGATCCCCCATGAGGTTTGTGCTCCATATAACCCAAACACACTTACCCATGACGTCGGGGGTCTTGACATGCAAAGGAAGTGGGAGGGGGTCGCGTTAAACACTTAAGGGGTATGGTGGTAAATGGATAAACCTACAATTCAGTTATGGTGATTGTTTTTTAAATGATGAACCGAGATATTGAGGGAAGCTTTATTTTATTAGCGTTTATATGTGAGAGGCATGGATGGCTTTATAAGGCAATTTCTCACTTCAGAAGCAATCTAGACAAATAAAAGGTCTTCAAACTGAGCCGACGGAGTGGGAGTTAATTATTGCTGAGGCGTATGCTGACGGGAGAGGAGGGCATTACACCTGCAGCAGTCTGTGAGCAAGGTCTGCTCTCTGAGGGGGGGCAAAAAAAAAAAAAAAGTTCACAACGAGATCTCAGAGTTCCGCGCAGCCTCGAGTTGCAAGCGCGCGCGTTTCCAGTTCAGCCACTGAAGGGCAAACAGGAGGGACGCGACCCGAGAGATCCACCCGAGCCAGTAGGCCCGCGTGCTCACATTCTCATCCGGTTTGTTATTGTATCTATTCGCGAGCCTTATCTACAATTTTATAGAGCGTGATAAAAAAAAAAAACCCGAAACGCACGCGTGGCGGTGCACCCCGGGGAAACGTCATCGTATCGCAGCAGAAGCGCGGCGTGGTGCTGGGCGCGATCTGACTCGGGACACACGGCACAGCTCCCGCGAGATGCGTCACGGGAAGCGGCTCTTAAAAGCGAGCACGCGTGTCAGAGGCATGGAAACCGTCCTCGCCGCCGTGAAGGATTTAACCGTCTTGGATGCATTTTCTCTCCGGGGAGTAACACACACCGGGGGTCTTAGTGACACTACCCTATACAGCCCCGAGAAATAATTCGACTACCCAGTGGCCTATATCTCTGAGATCTCTTGTAGCGGGATTTCTATCTATAGGCTGTGCCTTCTGCGTGCAATAGCCGGTAATTGTGATCCGTGGATCTGTGGAATTATAACGGACGGCGCACGCAAGCTCGTCGGTATGCACGGAGGACTGGACGTTCATACGGATTGCTCATGATTACTGACACCGGGATTGTTTCTGTGACAAACAGCCGAGGGGCGTCCGCGTGTCGCTAACGGTTCATTAAATCTCTAGGAATAACTGAGCGCTCCAGGATCCGGGAGATCTGGACGCGAAACTTGGCAAATTTATGCTTCTGTAAATGATCCGTCCGGGTTTTTGGAGACTTGTTCAGACCATTGTCGTGGTCTCGCTTTCGGGGATTCATTAAAAAAAAAAAATTGAGAGAGGAGAAAAGTGAACAGGACTGCAATCAAGGCACCGAGGATCCAGCTATATAATTTAGAGAACTATTTTGGATCTACTTGGCGAACAGCAACAATGGGCACAACGCTACAAGTTATTCTGGGCATGTTTCAGTTCGTCTCCTTCGCCAGAATGCCAACACACTGTGCCAAGGCACCGGTAAGATCACTAACCAGTGATATAACTGGGGTTTAAAAGCGTTAAAGTTAGTCCAGGCTGCTGGTTATGACTGCTTCTGAATCTCACACGGTAACCTATGTGATATCCGATGTCATGGTTAAGTCACCAGCGCTCCTTATTGCGTTCCTGAAATCACCGGACATCAAAGAGTGAAAAATCTATTTAAGTCTTTACTGTGTTTGGATTTTTTTTTTTTTTTTTTTTACAGCGTGCTCAGTTAATGATGAATACTTTTTTTTTTTAAAAGACCTTTTACGACGATGTTCAGTTTAGATAACCTCCCGGTCATTGGCGTTTGCCATCTCAAAGGTTGTGCATTTTTAAAAAAGAGCTCGTCGCGCGCAAACTGTATGCGCATTAGGTCACTTTGTAAAGACGTTTCCGTGCAATCAACGGACACCACTGACCGCCTTCACTGCACGCCGCCGACTTGAACGGTAGTTTTACCAGGCTGAAGCGTGTTTGTGCTTTGGTAACCTACGTACGCGCTGAGGAGGTGAAATTAGAGCCGAAACGTTGTGTGTGTGTTGCTTCCTGCGTGGTTGTGCGTCAGTGCTGCCTAACTAGAAGAGACGGTGTGATTCTGGGTACTCTGTCGGGCTACGTGAAATGGGTGCTGTGCTTTATGGCAGCATCTAGTGCCACTGCAGAATCATTTTAGAGGTCGATCTTTGTTAGTGTTTATTCCACACACACCATTGGCTTTATTCTTTCTATAGCTGCTTTCTCTGTTGTTGAATAAATGAATGTGACTTTTCCATTCTTCTTGACATTATTAGGCCATAAAACAGACACCCTTATTAAATTAAGGTCTATAAGAACCACCTTATAAATCCTAATGGAGTGGGCAGGTTCTGTAATGCACTTACCCTCATATGACCTTCCAGCTAATGAACTCTGTTTACACCTCTGTTTTTTCCTTACACACACACACACACACACACACACACACAGAGAGAGACCCATCCAAGCAATCAGGCTAATGATGTAAGAGTTAATGACACTGTTATCACCAAGTGGGGCCATGGTGATGTCATCCGCTATCCATGCTCGACTATTTTTATACAACGGTGTCACTAGCTTTTGAGACGTGTACGCACCTGAAATGAAATAAATGGGAAATTAGTGCAGAAGGAGTGTTCAGTGGTTCAAGGTCTTTCACTGGACCGTCAGTATGTCTGTGTGAGGATGGGCAGGGCCGGCAGACAAACTGCGGGCGGAGGCACTCAGAGAGAGCTGCAGGCCCTGAGAGGATGTGCCAGGGATCAAAGAGTGTTAGAGAGGGGACTGACATTGCCAAACCGAGCTGCTGCTGCTGCTGCATGGGCTGGCAGGACTGAGATGATCTTTCTTTGTGTATGTGGGTGGGAGTGTTTGGCCGTGCCAGCCATTCTGCCAGTCCTTTAGGCTTGGCAGCCACATTTCACAGTGATTTTAAGGCAAAAAAATGGAGATGAGAGACTGACCGATATTTCGGTCTCATTGCAACACTGATGCCTTGTTGTACCGTTCCAGATTCAGCCCTGTACCACATTGCACCAGTTTGCACAAAATTTCCATACTTCTGACACAGATTGTTGATGCACCTGAGCATTCACATAACTATCAACACAGGTTCATGGATCAGTTGTCACATATTTGATTGAATACATCCATGCGTGTATACTTCTACATGAACAAACATGCATGTACCTTTCAGCACCACTTTAGGTTCGTTAGTAGCCGTTCATGACAAATACAGGCACATTCATTTACTCAAAAACATCCCCCAACTCGGGCAAAGGCAAACTGCACTTTAATGTGTATGCATGCCTGTGTATGTGTGTTGTAGTACAAAGTCTGCTCTCATCTAGCTGTGACCTTGTACCGGAGTGTGGATCCAACAGCACTGAGGGGCGTGTTCATGTGAACAGGCACTAACTTCCTGTTCTTATCTTACCTCGCACCAATACATGGATCAGCGCAACACATTCTCAGATCGGCAGATTCATCTGAATGGATTTTAGATTGCAATCATGGCTGATGTCATCTTGCCTTCTTTATCAGGTCACAGCTCTGTCACCATTCTTGGCAGCTGTACGCTGATTATTTTTTCTTAAATTGAGAATTGGGTCATTAAATTGGTGTATGAGGTATGAGCTGGCATTTCTAGTATTGATCAGGAGGTGTGGTCTTCTGCCTGTGGTTTCTGAGCTAACAACAACAAAGGAGTGTGCTTTTAATTACATCCTCATTTTTTTGTTGCTTTATTAATCAATACATCAGTGGACCTAGAGGTTATGGTATATTATTGGTGGTAAAATAGCCATTTGTTGTGGAATACATTACCATAAAACATTTGTCCAGCACAATCACAGATTAAAAAAAATAAGCTACAATGTTTTTTTTTTTATTTTAACTTTTAACAGGCTTTGGCTATTATTATTATTATTATTATTATTATTATTATTATTATTACTACTACTACTACTACTACTACTATTATTATTATTATTATTAGCTTATTTTACTGTTTTAATTTTGATTTCCTTTTGTTTCTTTATTTCTCATTTGTAG
>JAOVVH010000043.1:17784194-17800543 GCA_028566435.1 Scorpiodoras heckelii
TCTCTCACTCACTCTCTCACTCACTCTCTCACTCACTCACTCACCCACTCAGTCACTCACTCACTCACTCACTCAGTCTCTCACTCACTCACCGACTCACTCACTCACTCACTCAGTCTCACTCACTCACTCACTGACTCTCTCACTCACTCACTCACTCTCTCACACTCACTCAGTCTCTCACTCACTCAGTCACTCACTCACTCAGTCAGTCAGTCTCTCACTCACTCACTCAGACTCACTCACTCTCTCTCTCACTCACTCACTCACTCAGACTCACTCACTCACTCTCTCTCTCACTCACTGACTCAGTCTCACTCACTCACTCTCTCACTCACTCTCTCTCACTCACTCACTCACTCACTCACGCAGTCTCTTACTCACTCACTCACTCTCTCACTCAGTCACTCTCACTCACTCTCTCTCTCTCACTCACTCACTCACACACTCACTCACTCACTGACACTCACTCACTCACTTGTGCCTTCTTTCTGTTTTTTTAATTTTCCATTCTCCAGAACTGGGAATGATCATCCGGGGCCGCACTGGATCCCAGTAAGTGGTTCTGGTCCTGCTGTGTTTGTTTATGTACACATTACAATGAGCTGGGCTGCAGGGGATTGGACCTCGGGGCTCTCCGGCCTGGTCCTGAAGAAAGTTCAGGAGCTTCAGGTGCACAATGAGAAGCTGATCCGAGAGAGACAGCAGAGACAGCTCCAGCTGGACAACTCAGAAGCAGCAGTACACAAACAGAAGCAAAAGGTCTGTTTACACGATTCAGTACGATTGATATACAATATTTCATTAACCTTGTTAGTTGTCTTTCTTGACATGCTGTTATAAGAAAATAATCAACGCTGAAATTGATGATATTCTAACAACGACACCTTCTTAAAGTGTTTAATTGCTTTACACAACAGCAATTTGCCAACAATTATAATTTTACCTTTATTAATGTATAACCTCCATACTTTTTATGGTTATAGTCATATTTAATGTTGTGGAACTTCTAACTAAACATCTAACCTAAGACAGGTTCCTGTTTTCACTTATTCTATAGTATATCGTCATCAGCCTGTCTTGAATTGAATAAGATGAAAAAAAACAGCTTGTCAAGTTAGCGAGAAAGAGCGGGACAGCTTATGAACTCCAAGGCTTGAAGACTTTCCCTCGGTGGAAAACCTACTGACAGTCACAAAGCACTGACACCCAAGAATCCTTTCAAAACTGTTAAACAAATGTCTCCTAACAGAAAACATATCATTTCTTGCACATGTTTAAATCTGTTTATTATTCGGATTAGATTATGTGGGGGTCTGCCATACAAGTCCCTGTTACTGTAAAAATAATACCGTATTTGAAGAAGCGCAGCAGTATTATCCTGTGATTTGTGATGGAAAATGAATCGGCGTCTTCTGACCAAGCAGTGAAATGAAAAGTCCTTTATTTAAATGAGACATCTGAAAGGTATATGTGTGTTTTTGGTAAAGGTTAGTCAAAGTTGGCTGCTTTGAATTTCAAAAAACTGAACAAACACAGCCTCTTGCTTCAGTGTTGTCACTAAAGTCATGCTCCAGAAACACTTGCATGCACATGGTCTAGGTTGAATGCTAGTATGAGAGAGGAGCTTTCAGAAGTGACAGACAAACATGATCGATAGGTAAGTAGAGACATCATCTTGTCCTGACTGGTTGGATATTGGTGGCCCACATCATTTAGTCTCCTCTGTATATGGCTTTGGTTTATAGACAGAAGCCAGAATGTGAGGAAATCCTTCCCAGATATTACAAACTGTATTGTGACACCACCCTTGAATGTCAGTGTTTCAGTAGCTGCAATTATAGATGAAGCAAGATCTATTGTGCTCCTAAATCATAGGAATTAACTCCCTGTTCTTCTAGTTGTGTAAAGGGAGAGAAGATATATAAGATGTCTTTACTTTGTACCTATTTTCCGACTATGCCAAACATAAGACTGACTTTGAGCTGAGTCACATTGCAGCTGCTTCCTGGAATACTCTTAGTGATGTGCATGAATGTGTAGTAAAGAGATGTCCCTTAAAAAGTATGAACGGCAGCCAGCTCTGTGACTATGCTATGGTATGGTAAAAGTCATAATGTGTAAATGAATATACTTGAAGTCTGTTTTTGCCCTGTTTCAGTATGAGGAGGTGCGTATGGAGCTGGGAGCGGTTCATAGGGAGCTGGTGGGAGTCCGAGAGCAGGCGCAGGGCGAGGCACGGGCAAGGGATCGCCTGACCCAGGAGCTGCAGGCCAAAGGGGCTCAGGTGTGCACTCTAGAGGGCCAGCTGGATTCGGCAAGAACGCTCGTGCAGAACCTCACGCAGGAGGTTAAACGGTGAGTCAGATAGTCAGACAGTAGATCCACGTGTGTTAGTGGTGACCACATGCACACTGTAATTGGCACAATGTGAGTCTACATTTCAGTGTGGCAGCTGTGTCAACAGGCTGAGGGCTTGGCTGGAAACATAAACAGCTTATTTGTTATTTCAATTCCAGTGACATGGTGTCTGGCCCATGTTTCTACCAGTTTAAGAGACAAACAATTATGTAATCAGATGTGGAAGATTCCCATCCGAAGTTGAGCCATACAGCAGCTATATACAGTGTATACAGCACAGATGCACACAAGATGACAAATACAAGCTGGTTTTTGCCACAATTTGTTATGAGTTACTGTCCACAGTGTTCAATGTTCCTGTTTTGCTTTCCAGTGGGACATCAGTTCCACACCAGCAGGATTGTGGTTGTGAAGCCAATGTGATTGTGATGAAAAAGCATGAGATATTTTGACAATAGATACTAGTTTGGCAACCAGCACAGGCAGCTTGTTTATGGAAAAAGGGCTTGTGTGTTTTTGTTGTGAGCTGGAAGCCCAGAAGTGTAGATAATAAAAGTTGACATTTTTCTAATTAAGATGGAGGTTGTTAATTATTTAAATTGTCTTCTTTCCCTCCATCCATCAGGCTTGAAGCAGAGCTGGACAAGCTGCAGAAAGAAAGTGTCTCAGGAGACTCCTTGTTGTTTTCCACACCCTGCTGGAACATGAACTCACCCTGGGACCAAAGCGGTATCCTGCTCTATGTTCCTCTTTCTCTCTTGTTTTTTTCTCTTTTGTTGTTGCTCCCTGTGTTTCCTCTTAGCCCTTTATTTATGATTGCCCATTCTCTTCTCAGCCTTTCTTATCATTTAGAAAGCCCTTACCACAAAAGAAGAAAACATTCAGTAATTTAATGAGTGCACCATGTTATTATATTTGCTCTATCCCATATGTTTTCAAACCCTGCCTGGTTTGGGATGTAATGAGTTTTTGGGCTTTCAGGTAAGAGCAGTGTCAGAGGAGAGGACATCAGCAAAGCCCGTGTGAGTTTCCTTAAACACCATCCACATAATCAATACCTGATGTTCGGCCTCTTATACGCTATATATATATATATATATACTTATATTCTAACAGCCCATAATTGATGGAACTAAAAGCTTTTTGCTCTCCCTGTCTAGCAACAGCTACTGTTTGGAGATAGCACTAAGCCCTCAGTGAGCGCCGTTTCATCTCCGTTCCCTCAGCAACCACAAAGAACGCCGCCCCTCCGGCGCAAAACAAGCCAATCTGATACTCGCCCCCCGTCCTCGGTGTTTCCGTGGGAACGGGATGACACAAGGTCCACTCCCAGGGGCAAAGCAGCATCCACCCACACCTCCTCCTCCTCCTCCTCCTCCTTCACTTGCAGTGATGTCATCACTGACATTGGTGCACGGGATGATGGGGTTGAGGAAGCACTGAGGAAAGAGATTGATGGTAAGGGTTTTCATGTTAATGAGAGAGTTTTCAAAAGAACGACGAACATGAAAAAGGCACAGAAGTGTGTAAGAGTCATAAAGTAAAATAAAATATGTTTAGTTACGGATACGTAATATTGGCGCTGTGTACCTGCCTAGATAGAGTCATAGCATTTCGGAGGCAGAAGCAAAGTTTGTATTTTCACATGTAAACGTTTCAAGGGTGTAACCGTGACTACAAGAATTACGGCAAAACCTCGAACTTACGAAAGCAGCGTGGCCATAAAAAGACTCTGGGTGAATGTGACCAGTGTCGGCTGGCAAGAATCGTTTCACACAATAGGCGTTGAACACTGCCTCATGTAACATCAGAATTCAATGCTGGGGCCTCAACAGACATCAGCGTGAGGACTGTGCAATGTTCCCTCCAAGATCCTGTGGGGGACCTATCAAGTATTAACTAGTATACCAGTTTTTCTGGTACTTCAGTCTATTATTTTAGTAATATTTTCCATGAAAAGAATAACAATAGTATGAATACTAGCATTCCTAGAATACTAGTGATAATAGAATAATATATGAATGTTTGCGCAACAGTGTATTAATGAATAGGGTTTGGCAAAAGAGAGTAGGTGTGGTGAGCTGAATGGTCTTGGGTCAAGAGCTCACTGATGGGTCTGTTGGTCATTAATAAAAGGAATTCAAAGAAATTATTTGTAGTGGTTTGCCATTGTAGCTACTCTAACAGTGAACCATGTCAGGGTGTGTTTGACTTTTGCTCCTTATTATTAAAGTCAGAGATTTCTTCCACTGTAAGGGAAAGAAGGACTAGATGGTTGGTCTGTGGTTAAGCCTCTGGGTTACTGATCAGAAGGTGAAGGGTTCAAGTTCCAGCACTGCCTAACTGCCACTGTTGGGCCCTTGAGCAAGGACGTTAACCCTGCTTCAGGGGCACTGCATCATGGCTGACTCTGTGCTCTGACCCTAACTTCCTAACAAGCTGGGATATGCACAAAAAATAATTTCTCATATGTGTAATGTATAAATGCCAAATAAAGGCTTCTTCTTCTAGATACTTGATGAGCTCTGTCATGGAGCTATTTTTAAAATCTGTCATAAGATGCTGACTATATGTGCTGTGTGTAAACAAAATATGTTGTCCAACTTTAACTGTCTTGTTCATCTCATGACTGGGATGAACATTTTGGTAACACAGTATGTGCAGTATTACCTAACGTCTTTGTAAAGTACATGTTACTCTTTCGTTAGAGGAAAACTGGACAGTAGGGACCTCTCTCATGCATTAGTACACAGTTCTCTGTGCAGTGTGGACATCAGTGTGCATGTGTATGTCCATAAGCGTGCCCTTAATGGCTGAGAGAGCTTACTGAATGCATGTGTGTAAAAGTGCACACCAGTTTGTGTTTAGTGGTATGTGAGTGCATGAATGGTGTCCATTGTGAAATAGGAGTGTGAAGTCATTGCTGAGGTCATCTGTTATTTTGTTCTTCCACCGACACATGCTGTGACACTGAATGGCCGGACTTATTCATTGATCATGATTCAATATGTATAACTCTCTCTCTCTCTGTCTCTTTCTTTTTCTCTCCCTCTCTCTTGCTCTCTCATAGGGCTGCGTGTACGCATCTCTGGGTTGCAGCAGGAGCTGCAGCTAGAAAAAGAGCGCTGCAGGGAGTCCGAGGCACGTCTTACACAAGCTCAAAAAGAGCTCAGCTTGACCGAGCAGAATCTGACGCGCTCCAGAGATGAGTTGGCGCGTGCACACACACGCATCACGCAGGAAGGGGACAGGGTGAGCATGTGTGCACACAAGGTTCACAGGGCTGTTGATTAGCTGGCTAACAGATCCGATGTAAGATCTGATGTACCTTAAGCCATATTAAGGTACATTATACAGTATCGAATGTTTTTTTCCCTCACCAAATAGTGCTAATATATAGCACAGAGTTGTGCAATGTATCGTGTCGGTCATTAGCACAATATTGCGCAACATCACTGACGCTTGCAATACGCATCTTAATGGTTTGTATTTTCCTTACTGAAAGTGCTTTGATCAGTCATGACGGTGATTTCAGCTTTAGCAGTTTAACACATTGTTTTTGGTTTGTTAAGGTGTTTTGCATGTGGTCCACCATATAGATCACCATGTGTACATATATGATTGCAATATTCTTTTTTCCCCCTACTGCATCATATTTCTGTCTGCTGTCATGGATTATGTGGATTATATGAAAGCATACGTGCTTTAATACATATTGCAGATAATAAAAATGCACGTGTGTGTTTGTAGGCTCAGGCTGCCGAACAACGGGTGAAGCAGCTACAGGAGGAGCTGAAATGTCAGAGGCAGAATGCAGAGACCAGCCGCTGCAATGCCGAGCAACGCAGGAAAGACATGGAGAGAGAGCACCAGAGAGTGGGTACTCCTGTGTGCAGGGCTTCCATTCATTTATCAGATTATTATATTTCTTCTGCAACGGTTTCACACTGATGAGAAGGAAATCTGTGTGCACTGCTGCTTTATGAAGGCCTTTCTCATCATTGTGGTACACAAAGCCACTGTCACAATGCTCACACACGCTCGTATACACGCACGCTGTAAATAAATACCTGTGAGTATGTATGAGACAAACGAAAGTTGCTTGGAATGCTTTGGAGGAGATTTGTAGTTTTCTCATGAACAGCTTTTTGGTGCTGTGGCAGGTGGTAAGGATTCTTGAAGAACCTTCTTTTGTCACAGAATCAAGTTAAGAAGAAAAATAAGCCTTTATTTCTCACTTATACATTACAGTACAGTGAAATTATTTTCTTCGCATATCCGGAATTTGTCAGGAAGCTGGAATATGGAGGCTTAACCATTGAGCCACCTACGGAAAAAACAACTGTAGAAAAGAAGTTCTTAAACTTCTTAAAAACGCTCAGTTTCTGAACTTTTCAAGATTCGAAATGTGCTTAATTTTGCGTAAATGACTGCTTGACTTGTTTATAAACAAACAAATTATTTTCTTGGGAAACATGAATTGATAGTTTTGTATTTTTCAGCTAGTCAGCTTTTCCTGTTAGGTGTTCAGAAAAATATTCTCATTGTGATAACGAAATAAGTGTTCTTAAAGGTCTGTAGGTTTCTAAAACAAAGTGACAGTGCAGGCAAAGAAAAATTACACAAAGAAAATACTATACACCATGCTACAAGACTTCCATAAATTCATGAGGTAAAAGCGTCGTCTCAGACTTTACACACCCACACACTGAAGTTTAAGCGCACGCAACAACCACGTTAAAAGAGTGTTACCAGTCTAGAAGCGTGTTTAATAAAGATGAAATTCATGACCCAAATTGACGTACTATTTCAAGCATGAACCTAGCCAAGCTCTCAATGTCATTACAATATTTCATCCGGAGGGTTTTAAGAACTCTTATACAAGTGGTAAAATAATAATTGTGTATGTCTGGGTTTAAAAATGTGGCTTTGTCAAGTTAATATCAGCAATGTAGTGTCATAGTGTGCCAATTGTCAATGCATAAGACTAACCTTAGATCTGTCATAAAGAGCTGTGCTGATGGATGGGTGGATGTGTGGATGTTTGGATTGCTAAACTTTATTCATGTGTTTATATAGGAGCTGTTAGAGCTGCAGAGAGAGAGGCAGTCTATGGAGAAGCAGCACCAACAGGAGACTAACAGACTCAACCAAGAGATCCAGCAAGCCAGGACCCAACACAACACACTACAGTCACAATACGATAAAGTATGTTCCACATACGTGTACTGAACATCATGCACTTTTTTTTTATCACTACAGTATACTTCATTATGGACAAATTTACACCTGCAGAGGTTTACTGCCTTTCACAATCTCCCTTTGTTTGTGTATCTGTTAGAAAAGTTTTGGAAGTTGAATATTCATTTGTAACACTGAGTTACTTTTTTCATTTAGTTCATCCCCTGAAACTCTTTCTCTTTTCTCTGCATTTCAATCTTTCTCTTCTGGGAGTTAAAGTATGTGTTCTACAGGTCAATGCACTAATGTCACCGCTGGCTTCAGCTGCTATCTCTCTTTCTCACATACTTTTTCCCCGCTCTTTCGTTCTCTCCTTTTTCTTCTCTTCCTCTTGGCTTTTTGACAGAAGGCCCTTGACTCAAGGTCAGTGTTCACAGTACTCTCTGTGTGGTTTCTCTCTTTCTGTCTATAGTAATACTTTCATAAATTAAGGGTGCACTGGGGATTCAGTAGGCTTGATGAAGGGGTCAGTAAGCACAAGGAGCACGAGAGATGTGCACAATGCATGCCCAGCTGTCTCTCACCATACTGATGCCACTAACAGCGTATTATGTTTCAACCCGAGGAGCCGTATGCACTGTGTGTTCAGTTTCTGTTTGTCTTAATTTGCTTAGTAGTAAAACAACACTCCTGGAAATACTTAACTGACAAATAGCAAGGTAGAAAAAAAGAGGCCCTTTCTGAACCTAATCTAATGCAAACATTCTGAATCTAATCTAATCTAATATAATATAATCTCTCTAAAATGTATGCACACAATATGAATTGGCCATTGTTTAGTGTGTTAATATGAAATAAACTACTTTTACATCATGCATTCATTAATTAACGTAGAATCCTGCTTAAGTCAACATGTCAGAATGTAGCACCTCGTGTAGGTTCGTATATATCTTTAAACAAAATCCTTGAACTCTTTGAGCAAGGTTCATTCTCTTCTCACAGCCATATACAAGGGTGTCATTTTCTAGCTGCAGGAGGCACACATTGCTTTATCTCTTAACTATTCATCTTTTTTATTTTCTCCCTAATCTGGTCAGGGCCAATTCCCACAATATCAGGCTTCTCTCCCATATCACACAACATCTACCAGCCAGGGAGGGTGAAGGCTTCGTCTGAGGCACATGACACCAATCGATTGCATTTTTTCGAACGCTTTTCTGCTGCGCCACTCACATCCCAGACAGCTGTGTTTTGCCTTACAGCCAGCACAGCTTTATATTAATCCACTACTTCTAATACTATATATCTGCTGTGTATAATTTAAGTCTGATAATAAGCACACTTTAAAAACATGTTATTAAACAAAGACAAATGTCAAAATCATTGAAATGGTGAGACTTTTTAGCATTCAGGGAAGGAGTCTCCAGTGTCAGGGCTTTGTTTCACCTCAGTGGGAAAATCTTTAGGACTGAGGAAGTTGGGCAATTTGAGAAAAAGAGAAAGGATGGTGAGGGAACAATTGTTTATAGTTGTTGTAATGTTAATGTTAACAATAACTTATGTTTCAGTTATAGGTGGATAATGTAGTTGAAATTTTGAAAGTGAAAATGTTTGGTGTGATATGTACTAATAATCTGAATATCGTTACCGCTAATGCATGGTGTTACACGATCATTACTCATGTCATGCGGTATGAATGAATTTATTTGGTGGATATGTTATTGAACTGAACCCCGGTGAATGCACCATGTTTGTTTTGGGTAAGAGATGGCATTGTTTTTCATTTCCGAAAGCATAATGGCTTCATGAATAATTTCATGAGCTGTTTTGCCCATTCTTTGTCCCAAGCCTGTCTTTTTTTATAATCAGTTTCCTCTGCCATTTGTATTTACATTCCATTCCTAGCATTAAATGACAGTTTTACCAAAAAAAACATACAACTTAAGGATGAATAATACGATTATTACATATAATACGAGAAGAATACGATTCGTGTATCGCACAGCTATAGCTCTGTTGTAGCAGCAACTAATACATGTTGCTATACAGGAGTACCACATAGATCAGTAAATTGGGTTACAAATGATGGTGTGTTTCTTTTTTGAGCTTCCCTTTTCCCTAAATGTCAGTTCTTGATTTGTTTCTCGCTCCTTCACAGGCTCAGCTGCTTCATTTTCTGTTCCTTGTTCTCTCTCTCTCTCTCTCTCTCTCTCTCTCTCTCTCTCTCTCTCTCTAGCTGGCTCTGCAGAAGCAAGCTGTAGAGAGGGACTTGGAGTTAGAGAAGGGCAAGCTGAAGAGCACGCAGAGTGATCTAACAGAGAGCCAAAAGCGAGAGGCTCACACACAGGCAAAACTCCTGGTATGACGATCATCTCATATATACATGCAAATGCACAACCTTATTAAAATTACATGGGAAAGAGCCAAAGGGCAGCAGGGCAGCTCTAATAGCTGCATTCTTTTCTGCCATTACTATACACACAGACTAGATAAAATGTAAAAAAGTCAATTGAAAGTGAAACGCATTGTTTACACGAATGGTTACATTTCGTAGATGGCTTTCTTCTATTTAATCCAGAGCTGCAGTTAAGTCCTCCTACAGAAATGGGAACATTAGCTGCTAGATATTTCTTCATTATCGCGTAAAATTGTAACACACACTGTAGGAGCTCTGTCTTTTATATACTGTGTATCTGCTGAGGAGGGTGAGGTTGTAAATGCAAAGTGTCTTGGGTTGTAAATGCAAACACGAGCCTGCAGTTTCTGTTTGTTTTTCCACAGTCTAATATTGTTACTATTTCATAATACCACTTCTCTATGTGCGTGTCTTTGTGGACGTCTTTGATTGGATCACCTTGCACTTTTCAAACATGTTTTTGTATCTTTCCCTTTTCAGTCATTTGACTGTTTTAATTTTGTTTTCTTGCCAATGCTGGCCTTGACCTCTTTGCTAAGGTTGGACGCTTCATATGATGAATACACTCTGATTAAATATTATATTATATCCACAGAATGTGAACATTAGACATTATAATAAACATTAACTATAAATCTCAGTTTGTCGCCTCTGATTTTTGCCGTTTTGTTCTAATGCACTTCACATTCTGGCCTGCAGGAGTCACTGAAGGAAAACGAGGGATTGACTGTGTCACTGGAACAGTTGAAGAAGCGAGAGAAAAGCCTGGAGGCGGAGGTGAAAAGACTTACTGAGGAGTTAGCTGAAGCACTGAAACTCATTAAAGAGCTGCAGGGTAAGAACGGGAGGGTGTTTGCTGTTTGTGCCACATAAACACAAAAAACCATCTCGTCATATGTGACATACACTCGCTGAGCACTTTATTAGGAACACCTGTACACCTACAGCTCATTCGTGCAATTTTTTAACCAGCCCATCATGTGGCAGCAGTGGAATGTATAAAATCATGCAGATAAAGGCCACGAGCTTTGGGTAATTTTAACGTCATCCATCAGAATGGGGGGGAAAATGTGATCTCTGCAATTTTATTTATGGCATGATTGGACAGTAGGGGGACCATTATTTTCCAGATCTAAGTCTCTCAACCCCTAGATTGGTCAGGTATCTGACAGAAAGCCTTTGTGTAAAATTGCAAGTGAATTGACCATCATTTACAGGTAGCTCAAAGACCATGAAGTTTGCACTGCACCGTGCATAGAAATTTGACCATGTAACCTGCAGTGAGCCGGGCAACCTCACAAAGAAAATGGCGTTCTTCAATATCTATGATTTTATTTATTACAATTATTTATGCTGTGATGTCATAAGCGGCGATATTGTATTAAATAAACCTCATGCAGATGAATATTTAAGGATATCTGACTAGCTTGGGCAGCACGGTGGCTCGGTGCCTCACAGCAAGAAGGTCCTGGGTTCAAGCCCCAGGTGGGACCGGTCTGGGTCCTTTCTTTGTGGAGTCTGCATGTCCTAACCGTGTGTGCATGGGTTTAAACCGGGTACTCCGGTTTCCTCCCAAAGTACAAAGACATGCACGTTAGGTGAATTGGACATACAAAATTGCCCCGTGACTGTGTTTGAAAGTTGAACTTGTTTACTGTTGTGAGTGTGTGAATGGCTGTGTGTCTGCCACCCAGTGGTGGATAGGGCTCTTTCCTGGGTGTTGTCCTCTCTCCCTACCCTGCACCCCATTCAGTCCCCCTGGAGGCTGTGGTCTGTGGTTGAGAGTACGCTGTGAGCGATTGACTGCTGCTTCTCACCGGTGTGTGATTGGTGTTAAAGTTGTATGTTGACTGTAAAGCTTCCTTGGGTTTGAGAAAGGCGCTATATAAACGTAACGTTCATTCATTCATAGTAATCTGGTGCGGTTGTTGTCCTGGTGATGAATACACGTTACAGGAGTATTCTGTATCACTAAAGATGAACAGCAGTTACAGTTCGCACTGCAGATTATAAACGAGCATCGAAAAAGATATCCTGACCAGTTGAAATGAACTCTGACAGCACAGTGAACTTGCAGTGAAACTGCAAAAGACAGTTTGATCATTTTTAATCTAGGTGTCATCTGTCTAAATTTCAGTAAGAAAAACTTGATTTTCGTCAGCAGTGCTGCCAAGCCCAAACTTCATTGCAGGACTAGCACAGAAAACTGAAATTTGCATTTTGGGGGATTGTTTTTAGATTTTCTTGGAAAATTTTGAGGAGAAACAATGCGACATCCAGATTATGTGATTGAAATCGTGTTAAACAGAAACTGTTTTAGTTTGTCTACTTAGTCCAGTTATTGAACTAATCTCCTGAAAGCAGTGTGTATCATACAGTTTTGTGATGTCGCAGCTATCATTGATGTCATGAGCTACCCCTAAAATTCAAAATATTGCACGTGATATTGCTCAGACTTGACACATGTTATTTTTATAGCAAACCTTTTATAGCAAACAGTTTGGAGAGGTGAGATAAATGAAATAACAATAACCAAAAATAAGCCCAAAATAATGGCCACCCTATCAGACAGGCTGATTTGAGTATTTCTGTAACTGCGCACAACAGTCTGTAGAGCTTCTCAGAATGGTGCAATAAATTTTAAAAAAGCATCATGTGAGCCATGTCACAAAGCAAAAGTTGTCTCAGACTGGTTTCATGAACATGACATTGGGGTCAGTGCTCTTCAGTGGCCTTTCCCTTCACTGCATCTGAATTCAATAAAAAAAAGCTTTAGGATGTAGTAGAAAAGGAGATTCACAGCATGAAAGTGCACCTTAAAAAATCTGCAGTAATTGCATGATACAATCATGTCAACACAGACCAGAAACTCAAAGAAATTTTACCAAATCTTGTGGAATCGATGCCACGAAGATTTGAAGCCATTTTGAGAGCAAAGGGAACACATGGTATTTGTATAGTGTTCCTAATAAAGTGTTATATCAGTAGTATGTGATAGACAATTTATAGGCATGTTAATTAGATTTTTTTTCCCTCTGTGTTTCTCATTTAGCCCAAAATGCAGCTCCTCTTCCACAAGTTGTCTCCCGTCCTGTTGCTGTGGACAGTTTCAATCCTGGTTATCCCGGTTACTGTCCACCTCACCAGCACTCATCCCAGAGAAAAAGAACACTAAAAACTGAGAGACCAAAAATATCAGACAGGCCACATGCCTTAACCTATCTTTCTGACCGAGAACCTGGTGAGGGGATTGACTCGGAGCATGTCAGCGAGTTTGGCTCTGAGGATTCCCCACCAGTGAGCATGAATATACAAGAAGGGAATCTGTGTGGAGCAGAAAGGTCTAGTGAGGCAGAGATGGAGAGCTCCATTACAGAACAAGACACAGGGATAGAAGATGCAGACACGGACTCCTGCATGTCTGATTCAGTCAGTGAGCGTATGTTTAAAGATGATATCCGTTGTGACTTAGGAAGCCAAAAATCGAGCTCTTCTAATCAGGGACAGAAACGGGACTCGTCTTCTCTTGTGGAGCTAAAGAAAGAGAATTCATCTCTCCGGGATGAGCTCAGGGACCTTAAGCGAGAGTTGGATCAGCGTCTGGATGACCTTGAGACACAAAGGCGTGCGGAAGCTGAGGCCAGGACCAAGTTAAAGCAGCTAAGCAAGAAGCACTCGAGTCAGGCTGAGCAGCATCGCACAAAAGCCCAAGAGCTTAAAGAGAAAGGAAGCAAACTGGAGGCACAGCTGGAACAAGAGAGGAAGGAGAGTACAAGACTCAGGGAAGTGGTAACTACTTTGGAGAAGGAGGCTGAAAAAAGAAAGGAGGAAGGTGAAAGAAAAGAGGAAGAATCCAAAAAAGAGACCATCAAACTCAAAGAGGACTTGGCTCAGCTGGAAAGAAAGGAGGAGCATCTTGAAAAAGAGAGGGAGAAAATGTACAAGGAACTAGAGGTGCTTCAGTCCGAGCTTTTGCAGGTACGTGAGGAGAGAGAGAGGGAACGAGAGGAGGAGAAGAAACTACGTAAATCCTATGAAGTGGAAGGACTAAATATTGCAGAACTTCAAGCAGAGTTGGACCGGCTGCAAAGTTCTGCCACAGTGGCGGACAAGAATGTAAACACCAACATGCCTTTAACCTATCTGCAGCTTGGAAACCAACCAAACATCACAAACAATGTTGCAGAAAATGAGGTTACTTCATCTGTCAATGCTAACGTGTTCTTCTGTGAGTCAGTGAACCTCCAGAACACCATGTTCTCCAAGGAACCAAAAACAGCCCTGATTACAGAATGTGGAACTGGGATAAAACCTGAGGAACACTCTCCAGTAGAACAGGATAGTACTTCAACAGGAAATCTAGAGGAGCACACAAAGACGACAGAAGACATGAACTTGGACGACACTACAGTTTTGGTGCTGGAGGTGGAACGTATGCGAGTACAGAGAGACAGGGAAGCGGAAAGGGCGAAAAAGTCGCAGAAAAAGTTGGAGGATCTTCAGAACCAGGTGACGAGTCAGACCCAGCAGCTAACTCTAGCATTTGAGAGTCAGAGCAAGCACATTGAAAGCCTTTTAAGGGAACTACAACAAAGAGACGGTGCCCTCCAGAGGCAAGGAGAGGAACTGCAGAGCTGTCAAAAACAGCTTGCCTTACTCGAGGCAGATAAACAGATGACTGAGATGGTCAACGGCATGACCTCAAGCACTAAGAAGTCCACTGAGGTTTCTGCAGAGCCGTCTTGCGATTTAGCGCTTAGCACTACTACTTCAAATGCACATGAAGTGGCTGAACAAGGATCTTTTCCCACTGTGAAAAACACACCACTACAGTCTGATCAGCAGTCTTTTACAAACGTAGAAATTGTAGAAGATCAGCGTGGCAATGTCTCTGCTGCCTCAGATGAGACGAATACGACTTGTGAAACCTTAGTCACCAGGGAGCATGTGACATTAACATCCTCCGATGTGCTTGGAAGAGATTCTGTGCACTATAGTGAAAACACTACTGTAGAGGAACTACCAGAACTACTGACTACTGCTCAGCAAGACGAAGGTCATGTGATTGAGACTGATACAGAGAATGCCCAGCGCTCTGTTATATCTAGTTCCACAGAGAGAAAAGAACTACCAGAGAATTTACAGACACTTCTGGTGCATTCCACAGACAACACGAGCACAATAAAGATGGTCATAAACAAATTACATGAAGCACAGAATGAGCTGTCTGTGTTAAAAGCCAAACATGACCAGCTGACTTTGCAGCTGCAGGAAGTGTCAAGGCAGGATTTTCTGTCTCTCAAGGAAGAGCACGAACAGCTGAGATTAAAACTAAAGCTAACTGATAATGAACCATGTTTGTCAGAAACGTCTTTAAAACAAGACGAGTCTAATCATTTGACAAGCACAGAGGAAGAGAGTGTGATAGTCACTGATCCGGAGGAGAAGGTTGTAATTGGTTTTGAAGAAAGCTGGCCAAAATGTGGAGATGCACATGAGGAGAGTGAAAGCGAGGCCCGCACCGCAGCACAGGTTCACTCTCTTCATGAACAGGTACGTTTCTGTTCTGTTTATCAGTATTTGTATCCAAGATCTTTTAGCACCACTTTTCTTAAAAAAGAGCATTCTGAACCAAGTTTTGCAAAATAACTTTTAATCGTGCGATTTCCACTCACCTGTAGAAAAACTCTTACTTGACTTGTGAGAAACATTTAAGGAACATGTGCTCTATGGGCCTGTTGTACACATCTGAGTACAGTGTAATCCTGTATTGTGCCCATATTTGCAATGCACATCTCATTACATTGATGCCTCTTCTACAATTTCTAACATGTTTGTAACTTTGTCATCCATGGCTACTATCAGATGCACAGTAGAACATAACATTGCTGCCCAGAACTAAACAAAACAACTACTTATTTTTGGCTAAGCAGTTCTGTGCACTGCCTGATAGTTAGATTTTGTATTTGGCTCAGCGTGTTGTCTTTCCTGGCAGCCGCTCTCTCTCCCCGCATATGGCGACATCTTGATAAATACTGACGATGGAAGAGATTGTATGGAAAATTATTCTTAAAAATATCTTTCTAAGTAAGAACTATTAGGGATTTTTCTGTTTTTGTTTATATTTATATTAGTGCCGTCACGCGATAAATATTTTAAATAAAATATTTAATAAATTTTTTTGTGATTTGTGATTGTACACGCAGGTCGGCATCATAGAGCCATTTAAAATGAAAGAGAAACGACTGCTGAACGTTTCCTCATTATTCACTTGACTTTATTTGATCAGTGAAATATTAAAGATGATATATGTCTTTTTTCGTTATTTTAAATAAAAAATAGTTTTTGTCTTTCGTTCATCTGATATACTGATTAGAGTTGGAGTTTAATT
>JAOVVH010000043.1:17923402-17934460 GCA_028566435.1 Scorpiodoras heckelii
ATGACCAATGTCTTTGCTAGTTTGGATCTGCTCTACAACATGTAAGAGCACGTTTACTGGATATGGTTTAACCGTTCCTTGGACTAAAAACCTATCTAGGGTTAAAAGAAAAAAGTACTGTTGCCAGTAGTGCTAAATTGCATTCTCTTTGTCCTCTCTACAGTGGAATTACAGAGGAGGATCTGCGGGCTTCTGGTGTTACAAACCCATCTCATCGTAGGAGAATCCTAGAGAATTTGCCCAAGATTTGGGACTGAATACTTGGACATGAAAAACTCTTTTCACTTTAAGTGTTTTACAGAAAAAAGGAAATTCATGCCACCCTTTTCTTGTCTCTTGGTCATAAAATCCATTTAGTAAATAATGTATATTTGTTTTGTTTGTGCCAAGAGTTCACTGGGTTTTCAGCCACCACCCAAGTCTTAACCTTTATTCTAAGCCATTCCATCTTTGTTATTTACCTTGTATAAAGCAGTTACATAAATTATATCTGTTTGCAGAGAGAACTTTTCAAGAGGATTTGATCATTATTCCGCTTTTGTGTGAATAAAATAGTATGAATGAGATTCTGCTAACCTTAACATGGGAGCACGATAAACTGCAATTGCAAAATAAACACAATTATACCCAGTTTATCCAATATGTCCAAAATTCATTGGCAAGCTATGAAAACGATATTGCACTATCTGTAAGTTATCATTGTACATTCCAATAAGTAAAGGGTGTATCTGAATTTGCCATGTCAAAAGATTTTAAAACCAGATTGTAAAGTGTCATCCTGTTTGCTTTGTCTTCCTATAAAACTATAAAACTATGCAGACCGACTGCACTGTTCTCATTTTTTATGACGTGGGTTTTTCTGAATCCTAAGGGAATTGTCCTCATCTGACAAAACCTTTCAACCTCTCTTGTCTGGATTGTTTACTTATTTGATTTTTAAAATCTACACATTTTAAGGCAACAAGTTTTAGATTTCGTGAACTAGTGAATTATCTACTAGGGGAATTTAACCCCATAATTTATGTGCAGTAAACGTTTTATTACTTTCCTGACCTATTAGTACATATGAGACCTGGCAAACCTTCATTGGTTCATTTCTCTTTAATGTTTTGTGAGTTGTATTTAATATTCGGTTACACTGTGACCTGGTCTTGGACAACGACCTACATTCTGTAATTAGTGTTAAGGCAGGAACTAATAGTTTTCAATGCCAACAAGTAGCAAAAACTGCTAAATTTAAACTCATTTTGAACTCTCTGTGGTCTGTATTGTGGGTGGAGGGTGAGACAGCAGGAAAACGAGAGCCGTAGGGAGGGTAATGATTTTTGCACGCTGTTACATGTTCCACCATTTCCTTGTCTGCTGTTTTTGTTATTCAGATGTTGATAAACACTGCTATTTCTTGTAATGGGCTGAATGCTTCTCTTTCTCCACCACCTTCAAAATACCCTTTGCAATCACATTTTCAAATGTGGCTCAATTTGTGGCTTCAACTGCAGAACAGAACAACTTCTTGTTCTTCATTATGTGTCTTAACTCTTATGACCACTTTTAGCTTTGCTGTGTGTGCAATTTTGCAGCTCCAGTAGCTCTCTGAGAGCCAGTCTGATCTTAAACGCTAGTCCTTTTGATGCTAGTCACTGTTTTAGCACTGAATAGACACTATTCCCCAAAGATAGAGTGATTCATCTAGGCCTGATGAGATAAGTGAGTGTTTGTCCTTCTCACTTTCCCACTCAGCCCAGTGGCATTCACAGCACTGATGCACACTTTCAATTTCTAGTCTCTAATACAGTTTTATGGACTGAGTCATTCTTGATTACCGTATATAAAATAAACTATTAAGGTACCAATATACAGTAGATCCATTAATAAAAATAAATGATAGCATACTGCAGAACCACAACATGAAAAGGGGACTGCATAAAAGGAATCAATAACAAGTAGAGTTTTGGTGGTGTGAGTATGGTTTAAAGTGTATTACCATCTAAAGGATTACACAAATTGATGTATAAAGGATTCATTTGTAAGACGTCAGGATTTCTATTGCCTCTTAATCAATTTTCACTTTCTTTTATTTACATTTCTTCAGTGTCTTAAGACCGTATGTTCTTGCAACATTTTTTTCAGTATTTTTCCCCTTAACACTTCAAATCTTGCATTTTTAGTTTTTGGTCTGAACCCTGTCCCTATTTCCCCCTTACTATAATGTTCTTTATAATAATTATATATAGTACATGTAAGCCTAAGTATTTAAGAAAATAATTAACAGCTAAACACTGTAATTAAATTTGCCTCAAGAGATTTTTAGCTGTCCTTTTATTTAGTAGATTCTTTCATTTCCTCATTACATCTCAAATCCTAATAATGTATGGCAGAGAAAAGGTGCTGTGCTTGTTATCCCCTCCATTTTTACTATAAAGGGTGGAAGTTGAATTGACGATTTTGTCCAAATAATTGAAGCAAATCTGTGCCGTACTCCATTTGCAGAAGGAGATGTGAAATTTTACTTCCTATTATATTGTCGATAAGTCCTACTATAGAACTTCTTACAGAGATACTATATAGATAAAGATATCTGATAATAACATTTGGCTCTTATCAGTGCCGGCATTATCTTCCAAGGTTTGCTCATTCAACTTCATGATTGTCCTGTCTAAGTACGTATTAACCCTTTCCTGCATACACAAACACTTATGCCTATTTAAGTTATGGCTAATGGATCATGGAACCTCATGTGAGCTGGTCATGGCTTATTGATGGATGTGTTGTGCTCGTCATGGGATTAAATTATGATGTTCTTAGTCCTTGGTTTTTGAGGCACTTAATCCAAGCAAACTGTAAAGAAAAAAGGAAGGTAGGGATTCTTTTCTCAGAATATACAGTAGCTTGAAAATACTTTCAGGATTTGAACACCTGCAATGTATCTACCAGATTATTATTCACAGTCTTTCATAAACACAGTCTTTAGTTTTATAGAGACATTACACATTTTTATTTAACCTTTCATCTAGGGCCTGATTACTGTGTGCCTCGCCCATCATGTTTATTTCTTTATGATTGTTGTACATGTTGCTAGTCAGGTGGTTCTGGGACAAGTGCATTTTTACAATTGCTATTATAGTCAGTAACTGAGTCCCAAATGATTTGTGACTACGGTAGAATAGTGACTTCTTGCAGTTGGTTAAAATAAGCATTTGTACCAGTTATTCTGGCCACATAAAACCAGCATTTGAAAGGTGATATTATTTGGCAGTCCCAGCTCTAACTCAAGTTAATTTTTACTGATCTGAACTAAAAATGGGGTTAAATACTACTACTACTACTACTACTACTACTACTACTACTACTAATAATAATAATAATAATAATAATAATAATAATAATAATAATGATAATAATAATAATAAGAAGAAGAAGAAGAAGAAGAAGAAGAAGAGGAAGTTAAACTTATATACTGCCTTAATCCTAAACCCAGGGTTGCTTTATAAGGGAGAGAGGAAGAAGGAGAAAAAAGTACTTAACAGGAAGTAAGTAAGTTTTAAGTTGAGTTATAAAAGAAGACAGAGTGGAGCATGAGTGAATGGAAAAGGTAGGGAAGTAAGTAAGAGATACACTATATGGACAAAAGTATTCAGACACCTACACGTTACATCTACAGGAGCTTTTATGACATTCCATTCAAAATCCATAGGCAGTAATATGGAGCTGGACTCTTCTTTGCAGCTAAAACACCTTCCACTATTCTGAGAAGGCTTTCTACAAGATTTTGCGAAGATTATGGGAATTGTTGCCCATTGATCATCAGTGGTCAGACACTGATGTAGGATAAGACGGCCTGGCTCGCAATCTCCATTCTAGCTCATCCCAAAGATGTTTGATGGGGTTGAGATCTGCCTTTGGGTTGATGTTAATGCCAGAGGAGGTCTGGAGCTCGGACTTATTGAGACAGCAGAGCGTTGATGACTGTTATGCACTATGCTCCTCAGCACTCAGTGACCCTGCGACCTCAACCCCACTGACCACCTTTAGGATGAGTGGAGGCTGTTATAATAGAAAAAGTGGACTTTGGACTGGGATGTTCAACAGGCTCTGGCAGTATGGGTGTTATGGTCAGGTGTCCACAGGCACAGCCATATAGTGTATCTTAGTCACAGTTCTTCCATAAGAAGATGATGAAGAAGAAGTAGAAGGGAAAATATTCCTGAAAGTTTTTAGCTGATTAAAGCTGCTTGGTGAGCTCTGTTCTTCCTGGTTTTCTGTGATAGTTTCGAGGTGCGTTGCTTACTGTGTGCTCCTTTTTTTTGTGGGCGGGGCCACGAAAAGCCAACCCCCCGCCCCCTCCCTCTCGGGCGCGCGCACTCTGTCGTTACGGTCTGTTGTTTCACTTGACACGCGCCCTGAATGGACTCGTTCACCGCTCATGCGGACTGAAAAGGTTTGTAAAAATTCACTTATGATTTTATTGTGTTTACAATAGTATCGAGAAGATCATTTACTGTATCCTCCAGAACAAGTAGATGGGAATAAATGTGTCTACTTACCATTAAGCCTTAATTAAAACAGCCTACCGGTTAACTTTCATGTTTAAGCCCGAACGCTAAGTTTTCCCTTTTCTGCAAATGTTTAAAACCAGTTTTATAACCATAGACATGTTGTGGGAAAGTTTTTTTTAAACAGGTGGCTTCAGACAGCACACATGCTGTACATGTCCTCTTACACAGAAGAATAACTATAACTTATTCCTCATAACTGCATTCATTAATAATGAATTTTCATATCGAAAACTTATTCGAAAAGGTTTTGTGCCAGAATTTCGTAGTGTTTTCTTAACTGTGTTAAGATGCCACTCCTTAACACAGTTACAGACAAACCGTCAGTGGTAAAATGAGCAGTCAGTAATTTTACAGTAGCAAAGCTGTGATCTTTAGGTGGACGTGAGTGTTTAAGCTGAAGGTGATAGCCCTTACACTCACTTACAGATCTACACTACTGTGCACTACTGTACAAAAGTCTTAGGCACCCTGTTGTTTTTAGGTACAACTTTTGTTATTGATGTTTTTTTTTTACTTCTGCATTATTGAGATTTTATATTTCCAAGCAGTACTTTTTTCCAACAAAAAATTAAATGTTACACAAAAATGTTTGTACGTCAGTAACAAAAGCAACACATTACATAACAGACCACGTTTCATACAAAAACATAATGAAGGCTGCTGGGTTTTGCATGCAAAAAAAGAAGTAAGTGTGACAGTCAAAGTCTCCAGAAGAGCTGTGACAGATTCTCCAAGACGCTCAGTAAAACTTACCAGCTAATTACAGTGCAGAAGTCTCAGGCACATGCAAAGACTTGCTGTAAAGCAAAGATGAATTTAGAAGTAATGAAGGTGTTTCTACATAAGAGAAAACACTATAAAGTGCAGTAAACTGTTATAAAATAAAGGGAGTCAATATTTGGTGTTCCCAGGTACAATGTGTGCAGTTTAATAAGGAGATTCGCTTTTTGATTTTTACTGAACATCTTGGAGAATCTGCCATAGCTCTTCTGGAGACTTTGACTGTCACACTTACTTCTTTTTTTTGCATGCAAAACCCAGCAGCCGTCATTTATATTTTTATGTCTGAAAAGTGGTCTGTTATGTAATGTGTTGCCTTTATTACTGTCACAAACGTTGTGTAACATTTTATTTTTTTGCTGGAAAAGTAACATTTGGAAATATAAAATCTTTCTGCAGTGACTCAATAATGCGGAACTCAAAAAAAAAAAACATCAATAACATAAGTTGCACCTAAAAACAATAGGATGCCTATGACTTTGGCACAGTACTATATGCGAAAAAAAAAAAGTGGCTTTTTTGCTTTAAAATAAAAACAAAACACCCAGATATGCTATAAAAGAATCGAAAAGCTCATGTACTTGCTCATGGTACATTAATGTTCGACATCACCATGAGCCAAAGCTGAATGAAGTATTTAAGATATGTAGGGGTAATCAAAAGGCTTACTCAGGTTACATTTACCATTCTCCATATCAGTACAACTAATCCCAATCCCAAACTTTCTGTATTGAAGATAACATATCTGTCTTTTTATTTGCTCTTTAATTATTACATGCCTTTTTGTTTTCAGCTACAAGATGAGCACACCACTTCCCATCTTACAGAACATTTCCAGTACTTTCACTGTATCATGGGATTCTGAGGATGGCAATGAAAGCTGCCGCTTTGATGAAGAGTTCAAGTACATCCTGCTGCCTGTATCATACACAATAGTATGTGTACTGGGCTTCGTGCTCAACTTTGCGGCCCTGTGGATGTTTCTGACTAAGATGCGTCCCTGGAACGCTAGCACGGTGTACATGTTCCATTTGGCACTGTCAGACATGCTGTATGTGCTCTCTCTTCCCACACTCATCTACTACTACGCCAACCGCAACAACTGGCCCTTTGGTGTATTCCTGTGCAAAGTGGTGCGCTTCCTGTTTTATGCCAACCTATACTGCAGCATTCTCTTTCTCACATGTATCAGTGTGCACCGCTACATGGGCATCTGCCACCCAATCCGCTCGCTCACACTGGCCAAGCCGCGCTATGCGCAGATGGTATGTGGTCTGGTGTGGGCAGCCGTGACCGTGTGCTTGATTCCCAACCTAATCTTCGTCACCACTTCACAGCGGGATAATGACACATTGTGTCACGACACAAGTAGCCCTTCTGATTTTGATAATTACGTCACCTACAGCTCAGTCGTGATGATACTGCTGTTTGGCGTACCCTTCATTATCATCATGGTGTGTTACTGCCTAATGGCACGGGCTCTCTGTCGCCCCAGGAGGATTTCTACCAGTCAGAGTAGCAAGTCAAGGAGGAAGTCCATTAAACTCATCATTATAGTACTTGTTGTGTTTGCTGCTAGCTTTGTGCCTTTCCATATCACACGCACGCTCTACTATACGTACCGTGTACTGGAGGCTGACTGCTGGATCCTCAACATTGTGAACTTCACGTACAAAGTAACACGGCCACTGGCTAGCTCCAACAGCTGCCTAGACCCGATCCTCTACTTCCTGGCAGGGGATCACTACCGCTCCAGACTTATCCGAGCGTTCGCTAAGAAGCGAGCGGCTGACAAATTGCAGTCCCCGTCAGACAAAAATAAAGAACTTTCTTTGGTTTGCAAAAGCCCTTCTGTGCAAGCAAATAGTGATTGTCCATGTTAGAGGTGTGTATGTGTGCCATCTTAATGCCCCAGAGTTACTTCCTGAATTACAGCCAGGGTGAAGGACTGGTTGTGTTTCTGTATGGAAAATGTCACTGGTATAGCACAGCCTGCATATATGGCCGTTGCTGTGCACCATCTTCTGAAGACAGACACATAAGTGCCACTCGTAAGATGTGAACGTTAACATAATGTTGCTGTTTAAAGCAGCATTGTTCCCTCCAAATCTGATTCTCACGAAGGCTGTTATTTAAGTGCAGGGATAGTGTTTCCACCACTCACTCATCTTTCTAGTTTTTCTTTTTGTTCTGCTTCATTTGATGCCTCATTACCATTGTTGTTAAACTACAGTTAGAAAATAATATGGCACTGCATTATAATACCACAGTTGTGTACAAGGTAAACTGTAGTCTCCTGGTATTACGTCAGAGGAATGCAGACACATACAATAATCCAGGGTGGACTGTTGCTCTCTAAAGAACATGAAGGGTTTGAGTTTCTGGCAGCTCTGTCACGCAGCTGTTTTTGTCCTTCAGTGTAGGAGTTTGTGTGTGTGTGCGTGCGTGTGTGTGTGTGTGTGTGTGTGTGTGTGTGTGTGTGTGTGCGTGTGTGTGTGTGTGTGTGTGCGCGTGTGAAGACCAAATGTCCCCATAATTATTGTTATATGTGAAAATTTGAAGACTGACAACATTTGCTTAGTCTTCACACATTTTTAACTAGGTCAAGCTTCGGGCTACGTGTAGGCAGGGGTCTTTTCCTAAGCTTTGGGACTCTAAGCGACATCCTACATGAGCCACCTGGTGGCTTACAGGACATAAGTTACTGCTTATACCACATCTACAGCTAGAAGTGACCCAGTATATATGAAATGGATGTCCATGGCAGTACCTCACAAAGACAAAAATATGTACAATGTGTATGTATTTGACAAAATGTATTTGTTATATTTCAAAACAGACAGACAGACAAACAAAACAAACCCAAACACACACAAAAAGAAAAAAATGTAAATTGTACCTTGATGGTGTGTGTGTGTGTGTGTGTGTGTTTGTGTGTGTGTTTGTGTGTGTTTTACAATATGACAAATATCCTTTATGATTAGGTATTGCTGTGGTCATGCACTGTATATATCTGTCTTATTTTATAAATATCATGAAATGCACCTTAATTAATGTGAAGTCTGTTTCCAGTAGACATCATTTTTTGTGTGATTCCCATCCAATATTAAAGATTGAATTATTCCTCATATTACCGCCAGCACAGTTATTTTCACTTAATGTCTTTAGTGTCTTTTCAGTTGTGTATGTGCGCTTCTTTTCTGAGACAGCATTAGCGTGTGGGAAATTTGTGGGAGGTACTGGGTGTGTGTGTATGTGTGTAAATCATTTATCATGGCTTAGACGGCTGTAGGAAGTTCTGTAATGGGAGGAAACAACGAAGGGAAAGGAGAGTTGATTGTTTTGATTTCTAAGAGGAAATGTGAAAATCCCGTTTACTACATGTTCATAAGGCAGAAAAACGAGCATGTTAATCAGATTTTCACACACCTGTGAAAAAAAGAGCTCAATTTATTCACCTTCAATACTGTTATTAAGTGTGTGCACAGCAGCATCAGGTGTACTGTGTTTGAAATTAAAATAGTTTTTATTTGTTTAATACCTTTCTGGGTTACTGTATAATTTCATCTGTTATTTAATAACGTTAATAGTGTGCCCACCTGTGGCTGCTTGGGTATTTTGTGATTGTATATGAAGGATGTATTATTCGTGTGTGTCCACTGTTTCTTTCTGGAATATGACTCTTTTTTATATATAAGTCTGAAATGAAAGTATAAGTACGCCAATGATATCTTTGTGACAAAGTTTGTTTAAATATAAAAGATTGAACACAACTAAGCATTTTTTATTATTCATTCACTCATCTTCATTAAGTATTTTGTCCTCATGGATCTAGAGTATGAAACACTGGGCATGAGGCAGAAGACACCCTGGATGGGATGCCAGCATCATCATTTAATTCTACATTTTTATTTTATTTCTTTCTTTATGTTTCGGACAAACTGATACAAAGTGTATACATTTTGTCTTGTATATTTCTGCCATTATTTACAATTTTTCCATTGCATTATTAATGTTTAGGTTATTGTTTTTAAATTGGACATTTGTAGTTTTTGTGCAACTGCTCAATCCCTCGATTGGACAGTAGATGGCCTTATTTTCATCTTAAAATTAAAACCACATTAACTAAATTAATCTGAACTCCCCAGACTCTCGCCGGATGACTGTGACTATGATAAATAGATCTGTTGACTGTTGCTTTTGTAGTCTGGGAGAAAAGAGGGGGTTTGAGGTCAAGGAGGGTGATGAAACACTGTTGGGCAAATGTATACTCATTCAGTCCTTCCATTTTCTTCCACTGAGAATCCATATGTAATGAGGTAATGGGAACAAATTTCATCAGCAACAACAATAATAATCTTATTTGCATAAGATTAGAGAATGCATGTGGGTTAGAGAGTCAATATGATCCAAAATAAATATTTATATATACACTCACTGGCCACTTTAATAGGAATTTATTGATAAGTTATTTTAGTTCTCTACCACAGTACAATTAAATAATACACTGAAGTACCAGAAAAACTGATATGATAAAGTTTATACTTGGTAGGTCCGCCACGGGATCTTGGAGGGAACATTACACAGTGCTCACACTGATGTTTGTTGAGGCCCCAGCATTGAATTCTGATGTTACTTGAGGCAGTGTTGCACTCCTATCATGTTGAATGATTCTTGCCAGCCGACACTGGTCACGTTCACCCAGAGTCTTTTTACGGACATACTGCTGTCATAAGTTCGAGGTTTTCCCAGAATTCTTGCAGTCATAGTGAAATGCTCATACATGAAAATCCAAACTTTGCTTCTATCTGCGAAATGCTATGACCAATCTCACAAGCTCCAACTACGGTGTTGAAAATTGCAAAATTGTGATAACTTGCCATTCTCATGGCAGAAACAGCTCTAGGAGCTTCCACAGATGTCTATCGCTTTAAGCACATACTGGTGGATGCAACCACTGACGTGCATAGGTGGTGTTGCTAGGTATTTTGCATAGACTCCAGTACCAGTTTTTCTGGTACTTCAGTGTAAATACAAGCTCAAAGTGCAGACATTCAGTTTTAATTTGAGTATATTCATCTGGTGTTAGCCAGAATAGATAGATAAAATGTCACAAACTGAATGCATTTTACAAAGGCCCCACGATTTGCAAACAAAGAGAATATGATGTAAAAATGCCCCACAATTTGCATTGCCCGCAAAACACACTCTCTGCTTTAAAAATACAGCTCTCAAGCACAATTTGCTTTGCAAATACAAAACATGGAGATCCAAAAAATACAATACAATTTGCAAATAAAATTGTGTTATGTATGAACATAACAATGTTGTTATGTATAAACAAATCCAGGGCAGATGACACAAATGTGATGGAAGAAGGCAAGATATGGACATGGATATGGATATGCAACAAATAAGCATCATTTTGCATGTGTGTGCCATCAGTTTTACAAATGCAACACATTTGTATTAAGTGCACAGCAGCACATTTCATTTGTAGATAATATGACTTTTGAATTATTCTACTTGAACAAGTTTCAAATGCCTTGTTTTCTCACAAATGAGATGAGAACCAAAACAGCAGGTGGTGCCAAAGGGACATCTACCTTCCATTCAGCTCATTTAGCTTCTCCAGACCCGTCTGAGTAGAGCTGTAATCGGGCCTGAAAAGTCAAGCCCGACCCGACCCGAGCCCGACAGAATTTGACCCGAGCCCGACCCG
>JAOVVH010000043.1:18034713-18045907 GCA_028566435.1 Scorpiodoras heckelii
TGTGTGTGTGTGTGTGTGTGTGTGTGTGTGTGTGTGTGTGTGTGTGTGTGTGTGTGTGTGTGTGTGTGTGTTAGCACCATTATTAGCACTTGTGACAAAGCAGCATCCTCGTAATAGGCGTGTTTTTAAACCCCTGTAGCCTCTTTATTCAAACTAAAGAGGAAGTTATTTATGCAGAGGAGGGAGTATCGCTTGACACTGTGCAATATTCAGCCTGATTTTATTGTCGTGCACACAGTCGTACATAGTAAATGATAATCTTTGGTTGGAAGCTGAGATCAGTTTTCTTAGAACACATAACGTGACATGCTCACCGGTGGCTGATTTTAGCGCAGCTGCAACCAAAGACAGCCAACAACAAAGTTCTGGCAGTGTCTGAAAATTTTGTGTCCAAACTATAGAGTATATACCGTCCATCAGAATTTTATCAGACTTGGCTTCAGGTATACAGTACTATGGATGTGAAGATGCCAGAAAATCATGGTCAATAAAACCATGCTAAAACATCGACACTACAATATTTATCATGATATTGAAAAACTAAGAAAACTTATGACCTGATAAGTGCGCTTTATCAAATAATAAATTTAGTTTGTTTTTTTTTTAACTTAAAGTACTTCTGCTTTCCTTCTTTAATTAAAATAAATAAAATTACCCAGCCATGACCTAAGCAAGTGCAAAAAAATTTGGCATGGGTAACCTGGCTTACATGGAGAATACAGTACAGGTTCAGTGGGAAAGTGATGTCAGGTCAGACCCGATAAAGTCCTCTTGCACGCTACAATTTTCAACAAGAAGAGACGGTAGACTGCAGATATACTAGCGACATAACCCTGTAATATCCTGGCAGGTTTCCTCACAGTTGCACTGCGGTTTTGAGAATTTTTTAATCGTGGTATCGTGGAAGTATTGTTATCGTGTATATATATAACTAGTGAATACAAAACCATTTTATATTTCCACGCAATACGTTTCCAACAAAACATTCAATATTACAGAGAAATGGTTGTGTGCCAGTAAAGAAAGCAATATATTACATAAGACCACTTTTCAGAGCAAGAAACATCATGAAGTGCAACAGTCGAAGTCTCCAGATTCTCTAAGACGCTCAGGAAAAACTTAACTGCTAATTATACCAGTTATTGACTTTTAGTTCCTTACTGGTTACTGCTCTTTAAAGAATTTTTATTTAGAAATGTCATCATTTCTAAGGTGTCTTTTCTTTACAGCATAACTTTGTGTGTGCATAAGACATTATTTGATCACGCTTAGCTTCATATAAAAACAGTGAACTGTGGTTTTCATGGTCCAAGTATTTTTGAACAAGCACATTCCACATGCTGTTGCTCCATCTACTCTGTACAGATCAGTGCAAGAATTCATCTTCAGACCTCTTGAAGCAGCAGCACATCTTTATTTGTAGATGACATGAGTTATATGATGTAGTTAAATAAGCAAAGCCTCACAAAGTAAGTGCTTTGCTGTTCAAGCGACACTGGACATGTTATGACAACGCTCGACTCCTAGAGTTCAATCAGCCCTTACATGGTGTTTAATGCGCAACATTTCTAAATCTGTCCTGCATTTGGTCGCGTGCCTGAGCTTGATACAGAGCAGACCTGACAACTATAAATCCTCCGTCTCAACAGGCCACCATGCCATTGTTAACTTGAGTGTATTTTAATTGCTCCCTTGATTTCTCCCTCCTCTTTTCTCTCTCCTTGCTTCTCTCTCTTTCTTTCTGTGTAGTTTGGTGGGGATGAGAAAAGAGTGGATAACAGGACCATTTACATTGGACATGGCACATTTCCAAACACCGACTTCATCCCTCCTAAATTCTGTGACAACAGGATAGTGTCTTCCAAGGTATGTGATTTTCTATGTCAAGTTTTTTTTTTTTTTTTCTCAGAGGGTCAATACTGTATTTCAATGAAAATGGATTCTGTGGTGTTGCAGGCTTTTAAAAAATAACAGATTTAGGCTATTTTCTGGCAAGCTTGTTCTTGTTTCCTGTCATGGCAACATAGTGACTTAAGGTTATGCATGAGCGAGAGAGAGAGAGAGAGCGAGAGAGCGAGAGAGCGAGAGAGCGAGAGAGAGAGAGAGAGAGAGAGAGAGAGAGAGAGAGAGAGAGAAGGAAAGCAGGAGACATTTCCTAGGCTCCCTGCCACTTGACCACCTGTTTCTTTTAGGTGAAGAGGTGGCCCCAAGCGTGCTCCACACCCACCCACATTCTTTCACATCCTCTCGAATCTCTCTATCACTGCTCTTGTTTCACTCTCACACCCCAGGAAATCGCATGATGTAAATAAATAATTTTTCCACCCTTTTCTCACGCTCCCAAAATCTGTGCGTCCCCATCTGTGCGTCAGACGTGCTCGCTGTTAATGGGCGAGCGGAGCAGGTGATTCTGTCTCCCTCCTGAATCTGACAGGACTTCGTAAATCTCGCTCAGCTGACCACGGCAGAGTGTGTGACATGCCAGACTGAGAGAGAGATGAGAAATAGGAATTTACAGAGTTAGCTACGATCCTTCAGTGGAACGATCAATCCTGCTCTGGTGAGACGGGTGTAAACGCACCTTAATTACCCGTGCCGCAGTATTTACCCTGAGCGCCGTGTCTGGCGTTCATCATCCCTCTCCTTTCTCTCAGCCACTTACCTCTGCACCATCTCTCATTCAAGACCTGCCTTCTATGGCTTTTTCTTTCTCAATTCCCATATTTAATGTTCAGTCCATGCTCGAGCTTCCTACATGAAGCCTTCTCATTCCTCTCCTGAGCTTTCATGGAGCCTGCACATGACGTTTTCAGTGATCTCGGTTCTGTACTGCTTTTCATTCTCCACACCTACAGGACCTGTGTCTGTGCATAGACCTTGAGCATTGTAAGCATTTCTTTCATCTCGTGCCAAACGCAGTATTAGCTCTGTGTGTCATGTGCCGTGTGAGCAGTTTGCTCATTTTTCTACAGTTCAGCTTTTCCCCTACTTTCAAGGCCTGCTGTAGACAGAGAAAGAGGAAGAGAGAGAGGGAGAGAGTTGATTATGCAAATGACTGGATCACCTGCAAAAATGGAGGTCTGACTTCCACAGAGTCTGTACTCAACTTATTGTAGAATGCTGTCTTCACTCGCGTTACAATATTGACTTCGCTTGGATCCTGCCTTTAGCTTTTTATTTTGTCAGACCCATAGATACAATGCTGTACTCCACAGTCTTAGCTTAGCAAAGTGTTTGTTTAGCTTGTAGCTGTGTGTTATTTGTTTGACCATCATCGTATTGATTGTGTGATGTTTTGTTTCTGCAGTACACAATATGGAACTTCCTGCCAAAGAACCTGTTTGAGCAGTTCAGAAGAATCGCCAATTTTTACTTCCTTATTATATTTTTGGTGCAGGTAAGTGTTTATGCTTGTGTGTATGTGTGTGTGTGTGTGTGTGTGTGTGTGTGTGTTTGTGTATTAAAGCCAGCACTATGGGAGATGTGTTTATACTGTTACTTCCTGCTTGCCTGGACCCTGCAGTGTCTTTATTCTCCTTGCTTATCCTGATCTGATGGTGGAGCAGAGAAAGGGAGAAGGAGAATGAGACACCTCAGACATTCATGTCCTTAAAAGTACATGTCTGTAAATACTTTAAGCTGATAATATTCAGGTAGTTTGTTACCGAGACATGACATAATCCATAATATCATCAAGGAAGCTGTCCTGTTGAAAAGGTCTAGTTGTTTGTATGCCAAAGACTAAAAGGAAGCATTTTTATCTAAATAAATCTCCCATGAAGAGCCTGATGGAGGTTTTGACGTAAAGCAAAACAGAAGGGAGTTCCCAAATGTTCAGTCAAAACATCGCTCTGTTTCTGTTTCACACTGAATCCGTTTCAGTTGAAATTGTTTTGCATGATAACGTGATACTGCAACCCACGCTAAAACTATAGCAGTTTATAAATGAATAATAGCAGCAGTGGCTTTCAGAATGAGCTCCACAGTTTGAGTACTATTTGACTTCTCAAGTTCCACTTTTAGTTGGCTGACAAAACAAGAGATTATGGCTTGACCAAGTGATGATTGTGTGGCTTGAGGAAAACGAGTCTGAATGAGTGCATGGCTTATAACAAACACAACAATCCAGTTCTTAACCATACAGGTGAAGTTAAAAAAACACCAAATACCAACAGGCACATATTGGACAAGTAGTATTTCTCTTGCTGATTACTGGATGATTACGCAATAGCATTATGAGCCCCAGAGCTCATAGCCCAAAGTGAGGAGGATATACACTGTGCACAGAATTATTATACAAATCCTTTTTCTAATGAATAAGCATCCCCAGGAGCATTTTTTTCAGCTGAAAACCACATTAACCTCATTATACAGTCGCTGTGAACATTTTCAGGTGATTTAATTGCTTTTTTGAGAAAGGGTGTGGCTTAAAGTGAGGAATGCCTTAAATTCTTTTTTCTTTATTTCTCCTTTTAACCTTCCTTGGGGTTGCCAGATCTTAATCTGGTACAGGCTTTTACGCTGTATGCCCTTCCTGACACAACACTCCCATTAACTGAGATTGGGACCCGCACTATGTGTGCATTGCACCCCTCAGATGCTGGGTTGAGTAGCAAGTTAAGGGCTCAAACAGCCCCATTATTAGCTCGATCCCCCGACCTTCCTATTGACATCCTGGAGTCCTAACCAACTGAGCTACCAATGCGCAGAGGAATACCTTAAGTTCAGGTGTGCGTCATTATTATTAGACAGCTTTAAAGGTCCCATGCCATGAAAATCTCACTTTGAGGTTTTTTAAGATGAGTTCTCTTAGCCTGATTATGGTCCCCAAGTGGCTAAACATTTCGATAAGTATAAAGCAAGTTCTGGGCGTCTTTCTCCGCGTTTGAGAAAATGAAACTCGGATGGCCCGATCTGGAATCTTCCTCGTATGACGTCATACGAGGAAAGGTTACCGCCCCTTTCTCTGCTTTGCCCCGCCCAGAAGAATTTGTTCCGCTCATGAAAAAAAGGCGCTAAAGACCGACTGTTAAAGCGAGCACACGAGCGTGTTTTTTTTCCTGCCTATCATGGCTTGTAAACGAGTGAAGCATGGCATCTGCACAGTGTTTGGATGTACAAACGAACACAAAAGTCTTTTTCTAGTTCCTTCATCTAAGCCTCTAAAGAACCAGTGGGTTAGCGTTAGTATTATTTAATCTGGAAATGCGCCAACACAACTTCCCAAAGTTTTGTAGAACGTCTGAACATTAGCGTGTTTAAGTCTGGATCAGTACCAACTCTCCTTGACTCTGCTACAAACCTCGGACAAGTAAGTCAACTAACGCTAGTGTTATATCATTTTGTTGCTTTGCTGTATTTGGTTACCTAATGCTAGCTTGTTACCCTTAGAATGTGGCTATAACATTAGCGTTAGCTCTGCAGCTAACAGCCCAGTTAGCAGGCTACTGTTACTAATATAAAGTTAATCAGATAGTATTAGGTGTGTGTGTGTGTGTGCACACTGTAACGTGAGTGTTGTACACTTCATTATTTGGATAAGCGTTGTGCTGTTAGTGTTATGAGGCGAGTGATATCTGCCTTTTCCCTCATTGAAATGACTGTGAGTGAGCACCTCTGTAAACCAGCTGATCAGATGAGAATGGGTGAAATTACAGCTTGGATATGAAGGGAACGTCTCGAATCTTACAAACCAATATAACTGTAACAGCGTACATACACAAACAGACTAAAGTAACGCTACCGTATCCAGACACAATATTTTAAACTAACCATTCGGAGACGTCCTGCTGTAGCCGCTGAGTTTCAGCTTCTTCAGGTGCTTCTCCATTGGGATCAGATTCTGGGGCAAACTGAAAAACTTGAACAGCTGCGTGTCTATGAGCCATCGCAATACATCCGAGGTAAACATCAGATAAACATACCATGGCCGCCAGCTGGTCAAGGCCACTCCCCCACCCTCCACCTGGCCCCGCCTCTCTCCTCCTCCTCATTAGCATTTAAAGCTACAGACACAGAAACGGCCCGTTTTAAGGAAAGCTCATTGTGGACTGACTCGAAGTGGCTGTAATTCTGCACCAAGGCTTATTTTTGGCAAAAAAGAGACCGATGAGATGAAATAGTAAACTGCCCAGTAAAAAGTCCACAGGGTCTCAAAAAGCATGTTGAGAAGTATTAATAATTGACATGAGAAGAATTAAACAGGAAATTTCCACAAGCCCGTTGGCTTAAAGTGGCTTCATCTTTCAGAACTGCAACCATTCTGGACTCTGCAGTGAAGCACAAGGTGCAAAGTGCTTCACATGATTGGCAAGGTCAGAAAGGAAGAAAACCTGCCTCCTGTAAACAAAATAAAAAAAACCCTGCAAGATAATCTGTCAAGAATGCCCAAGGGCCTGATGGGTGGGCCTGTGGCTAGAGTGCTATAAATGCAAGTAGAAAGGATTTTGTTAGCTGATGACTATTGAATCTATTGCTTTATTTCATAATTCAAATTTATAATCATGTAAAAAAGACTTTTTTTGTTTGTTTAGTAGCATTATGAAATAAGTAATTAAAAAAACATAATGCATTTCTCAGTTACATAATTGTGCATTCCTACTTTTTAGAGTTTTTTTGTGTGTAATATTTACTTTTCCCTCAAGGAATGAATTGAGATCGCATATTTAGAAAATCTGCAAAACACCACGTCTGCATAATAATTATGTCCATACTGTATACAGTGAACTGGGGGCCATTTGGGATTTGGAATAATTTTATATATATTATTTCTGTACAATGGTGTGGAGGGTGTTTGATTGTTTTATGTGGACCCCATGTAGGCAAAAAAGTGGCATCTAAGTAGCGATAGGAAATCATTACTGTGGATAAAATAAGGACACTTTAAAGATACTAACAAAATAACACCTTCAGTTGTAGGAAAAGTGAGCAGTGTTCATTCAGGCTGCGGTGTATGTTAAAGTGATCATGACTGTGCCTTAGACTGTGCCTCACACAACGTTTTATAACCCCAAATCAGTGTTTTCTAACAAGAAAAACTTCCCCATGGTGCACCAGCTTCATTTAGTTTGATGGATTGAGTTTGCAATGCTGCAGCACATTGGCTATGAGCTGTTTACATTTTAATTAAAATTTAATATGCCTCAGTGTATAATACAGCGTTGGTTGCTTTTACATGACCTACTTTTATTTCAGAATAAAAAGCCAACCTCTGGAGCAAAGTATCCACCAGAAAACAGTCAGTTTTGAAGGGAAGTATAACGTTAATGTGTTTCATCACTTTGGTTCAGTTTGGAATGGCGAAGTTACAAATGGTCATTTTGGGCATGTCCCCATTCAAAGCGCCCTACGTAGGGTTTTTAACTTCAGAATACGCAGAACAGGACAAATAAAGGACAATTAAAATTTGTGTGTTTTGGTCATATCATATAGCCTGACATGCTCAGATCATTAATAACCGTATAGCAAATGAAATGCTGTGTAATGTTTGCATGTGCATGAGTGTGTGTGATAACCTGCATGCTACTTGTGTGAGAACGCAAATATTTGTTGTCACATACGGTGCCTTTATTTTGGCTTGTTCTTCACTGTGTGTGTGTGTGTGTGTGTGTGTGTGTGTTTAGGTATGCGTGAGAATGTGCTCCATGGGTTGTCTGTGTTTACCATGTGCTGGCATGTGGCTGGCGTGTCTCCACTAATCCAGGTTCCCTCTAGAGGAGCTCCGCTCTGCCGAGATCGCCCACGTAGCCTGTTATTAGAGAGCCGAGAGGGAATCACACACTCAGAGCTCCTGTCACTCGGAGACCACGCCTGCATCCCTATGGCGTTATTTTATTGCTAAAAGTTGAGGGCACATTTTTTTAAACACGAGAGCACGATTCACATAGCACTCGCAGATTTTCTTTGCTCGCGTGCAAAATATATACGTTCTCACTCATATTATCTCTGCTCTCACTCAGATTCACTTTGCTCTCATACAAAACTGCTGTCTCACGCTTAGATATATCCTGCTCTCATGCGAACTTGCTCTTCTTTAATTTTGTGACGCGTGCATGCTCAAGCCAACCCACCCCGCGCGCTCGCGAATCTTTATGCTCTCGCGCTCAAATTTTTCACCACTAAAACGCTGCCAAAGGTCGTCAGCCAATCAGAAAGACGTATCCAATTTTGACCAATCACATTGTTCCTGCTGCTTAACACGTCCTCTACTGTGTATAAACTTAAATATGCCATTTGTATGATATTTTAGAGCACAATATTGACTTTAACATATTGCAAAAAATAAAACGTGTTCTATGTAGAGGGTGTATTAACTTTTCCCCCCCTACAAAACAATAAAATATGTTTGTAAGGTATGTATGATATAACAAACTAAATCAATATTTATTTATATTTATATCTAGGGGGAAAAATTCAATACACCCTTTACATAGAACATATATTTTAATTTTTTTGCAATATGCTAAACTCAGTAAATAAGTAGATATTGTGCTTTAAAATGTTATAAAATGGAAATATAAATATAGATTTAGAATATAAATATAAATAAATATAGATTTAGTTTGTTATATCATACATACAACTGGGGAGATTAAATGTTTTATTTACTTGTAAGGGCGGGGTGTCAATACACCCTCTACGTAGAATGTACGTTTTATTTTTGCAATATGTTAAAGCCAGTAAAAAATTGTATACTGTGCTCTAAAATGTCATAAAAATGACGTATTTAAGTTTATACACAGTAGAGGATGTGTTAAGCAGCAGGAACAATTTCATTGGTCGAAATGTGATACTTCTTTCTAATTGGCTGACGAATTTTGGCAGCGTTGTAGCGGTGAAAAATCGAATGTTTATGCTCTCGTGCGCGGAGTGTGTTTGCTTGAGCACGCACGCTTCACACAATGAAAGAAGAGCAAGTTCATTTGAGGGCAGGATATATCTAAGCGTGAGACAGCAGTTTTGTATCAGAGCAAAGTGAATCTGAGCGAGAGCAGAGAAAATATGAGTGAGAACATGTATATTTTGCACACGAGCAAAGAAAATTCGTGAGTGCTACGTGAATCATGCGCTAGTGTTTAAAAAATGTGCTCTCGACTTTTGGCAGTAAAATAACGCCATACATCCCAGGCACATAAATAGGGCTGTGCTGTTCCTCTGAAGCACCACGATTGTTACATCAAACCACAAGTGTCGTTTTCTTTTCTTTTCTTTTTTTTTAACCTTTCCATCCCATAAGTTTTCTGTTTCTCTGAATCTTTCTCTACCTCCCGTCATCTGTGTTCTCTTCTCTGTTTCCCCCAAAGCTCCCTGGCTCTTCATCTTTACCTTCTTTCTTCTTTTTTTCCCCTTCTATCTCTCTGTATCTACGCCTCTGCAGCATATCCCTGCTGACGTCAGCAGCCAGGAAGCCCTCTGTAGTTCTCTAGAGCCACAAATAGTCACTGGTCGGATAAAAAAAGCAGAGCTTGGCTATAAATAGAGCTGCATGCCTTGCAGGTCCTGATGGGAATAGGAGGGAGGAAGAGAGAGCGAGAGGAGGAGGAGGAGGGAGGCTGGGAGACCTTGGTCTTTATCGAGAACGCTTTGACGCATCTTGCTGGAATATCCCACATAAAAGTGCCCATGTGTCTGTGATAGCAGAGAGGAAAGGACAGGGTGCAGTTTGTCGGCTGTTGTAGAGGATACGGAGTGTTTACTTAACACTGCTTGCACCTGTTGGAGATTATCACGTCTTAACATTTTTTTCCTCAATTAGAACGAATGCTTAGCTCCAGATTTCTACGTCCAGTTTAATGGACTGGATTTGGTGCAGTGTTTATGTAACCAGGCATTATGCAGCTGGTGTATATCTGCAGCTAACCAGCATGAAAAAATGAGCTCAAAGTGCAGACCGTCAACTTTTATTTGATCGTATTAACTTCAACGTTCCACACCCAGGTGTGTGTTATTCCCTCATTATTTCACATATACATATTCTTGCACATTTCACATAAGCAGGTGAAAGGTCTAGAGTTGATTTCCAGTGTGACTCCATTTGCATTTGGAGTCTGTTGCTGTTACCTCTCAATATGAAGTCTAAATAGCTGACAGTGAAGCGAGCCGTCGTTAGGATGAACAATCAGAACACGGCCATCAGAGAGATGGAAAAACAATAGACGTGACCAAATCAAGTATTTGGTACAGAAAGAAAGCACTGGTGAACTCAGGAAGACCATGAAGTCCCCAGAACACCACAGAAAGTAGCTGTTGTAGATTTTAGCGGAGTAAATACAGAGGGTTTATCACAAGATGTAAAGCCTCACAAGATGTAAGTTTCAAAACAAGGAAGAGCAGATTAGAGTTTGCCAAAGATATCCTGTACTGTTCTGAAACATCCTGTGGACAGATAGGAGAAATGTCATCAACTTGTACCAGAATGATGATGAGAGAGGAGCATGGAGAAAGGAAGGAACTGTTCAGGACGTGAAGCACACTTCTGTTGGCAGGGGCGTCTATGGCTGCCAGTGGTCCAGGTTTCCTTGTATTTGATGATGATGTAACTGCTGACTAAAGCAGCAGGATGAATTCTGAAATGTACAGAGATATTATTATCTGCTCAGATTCAGGCACTTAACAGATGGATACAGATGGGCAATGAGCCGAAGCATACCTCAAACGCAGCTCGAGACTTTTATAAGACAAAGAAGTGCAGTGTTCTGCCATGACCAAGGCAATCACCTGATGTGAATCCAACTGAGCAAGCATTTCACTCACTGAAGGCAAAACACCCAAGAACAAGCAGGAGCCAGATGCAGTAAAGGCCTGGCAGAACATCACCAGGGAACAAACTGCAAAAGTTCTACAGTGAAGTATTTTGATTCCTTACCAAGGGTGACCACATATAAAAGTGCTGTAATTCTTACAGCATTCAACTGTTTTAGATGTAAATACTGTACCTTCACATTGAAGCTGAATAGCCGCACGTATTATTTAATTTAAACACCAATATAGTTTACTGTGGTGGACAACTAAAAGAACAGTAACTCTGTCATGTCCAAATATTTATCAGACACAGCAGTGCTTCTGGAGTTTTTAAACACCTCAGTGTCACTGCTGGACTGAAAATAGTCCACCAGCCGAAAATGTCCAGTCACCAGCATCCTGTAGGCAGCATCCTGTGAGCACTGATGAAGAATTAGAGGATGACTAACACAAA
>JAOVVH010000043.1:18062608-18077561 GCA_028566435.1 Scorpiodoras heckelii
ATAGTACCTGATCTGTGCTGGTCCTGTGGGGGTCCTGACCATTAGAGAACAGAATAAAGGGGACTAACAAAGTATGTGGAGAAACAGATGGACTACCGTTTGTAATTGTAGAACTACAAAGTGCAGCTATGTGGTAAGTGGAACTGAGAAAATGGACAATGAGTGTAGGTCATAAGGTTATGCCTGATCTGTGTACATTATCCCTGAAAAAAGATAGGGCTGTGCAAAGATGTGGGTGTGTCTAAACATGCCTAGAAACAAATAAAAAAAAACGTTTTTCATCATATGGTGTTGTAAACAAAATGGACCTAGTCTATTTCTATTTTAAATAAATCATGCCTCTTTTATGAGCCCGTCTTCATTGTGAAGTTAAGTGCTGTGGGTGTGAACGAAGTGTGAAAGTATACTTGAATATTTGAGAATATTTGAACTAAAATGTGTGTAACTGGAGACACACAAAAAAGACGAATGAGAGAATCGTTCCCTTACTGGCAAGTTCTATCCAGACTGACTGCATTCACTGGATTTGTTAAACTGTCTCCTTACCCAACATCATTTTAGCAAGGTTCAAAACTTGTGAAATAAACATTTATACTGTACATAATGATGTAAGCATGTAATTTTGTAAAATATAATTAACAGAGTTTTGCCAGGCTGATCCACAGTTATGCTCACTGTTGTGCTAAGTGCTGAGCAGCTGGTAAGTGGTGCTTTTAAGGGACAGTGAATGATAAGCCTAGTTTAAGGTCTTTTCCGTATCTTTTCGTTGAATTGCACAGATACGACTTGCTTCATGTGCTCAACTTTGACCCTGTGCGGCGGAGAATGAGTGTCATAGTCAGGAACAAGATGGGTAAGTTACTGTGTGGCTAATTATTTCCTTACCCTTTGAACGTTAAACAAGTTAAAGTCTGAAGTAATGTTCTGCTCTGTATGTTTGTGTTTTTGTGTATTTAGATGAGACACTGCTTTTTTGCAAAGGGGCAGATTCTTCTATCTTTCCCAGAGTTAGGCCAGATGAGGTGGACAGAATCCGCACGCATGTGGAGCGCAATGCTACGGTATCCTAGGCTACAGTATCCTACTGTAAATGTCAATCAGTGGAAAAACTCATGAACACCTGTAAAATGTGTATGTGAATGTGTGTGTGAATGTGAGTAGGAGGGCTACAGGACCCTGTGCGTGGCCTATAAGCAGCTGAGCCCAGAGGAGTATGAAGCAGCAGATGTAAGACTAAGGGAAGCTCGACTGGCTCTCCAGGATCGTGAGGAGAAGCTCATGGCTGTGTATAACCAGGTGGAGACTGGCATGAGCCTGATTGGAGCTACAGCAGTGGAGGACAGGTCAGTGTTCCAGCATGCTCTGCAGCTGAGGACAGGTCATTGTCGTAATGTGCATAGCAGGCGGTTAATAGTGAACTGGTTAGACTCTGAACCCTCAGTCATCAGCAACTTTTTAGAGTTTCTGAACTTTAGCTTGTGTTACTTTTCCTCATTTCGTCCACCAATCAAGGCGAATATATACAAATATAAATATACATCTTATTATGCACATGTGCAAGAACTGCAACAGGGTCCCAGGAAGTTCTAGATCATTTCATAAACATTATGTCTGTCTATAACCCTTTTAAAATGTTTTTTTTTTAAAGAACAAATATTTCAGGTATAAAGTACAGAATGAAGTTTTTTTGCATTGTGTTGATCCTCTAAACAGGTCAGCTAAAATAAAAACAATATTAGAGATACAGTAGCTGCTGCAGTATTACAGGTCATCTTGCAAATGTAAAACTGTAACTGTGATGTAGTGGGAAAACCACGATCGTGTGTTTCATCCTGTGTATATCCATAACTGTCGTATGATTCCCCAGACCTGCTTTTGGTCTCTATAAATGTTTCGATCTTGAATATATTTATCCCTTGTTGTTTCTCAGATTGCAGGAGGAGGCTGCGGAGACAATGGAAGCCCTACACGAAGCTGGGATGAAAGTGTGGGTTCTCACTGGAGACAAGATGGAGACGGCCAAGTCCACGTGCTATGCTTGCCGCCTGTTTCGGAGTGGCACAGAGCTGCTGGAGCTGACCGTACGCACTCTGGAGGCCGAAGGGAGGCGGCGCGAGGAAAGGCTCCATGAGCTCCTTCTGGACTACCACAAGAGGGCAGTGCAGGACGCAGCACCTGTCAAAGCTGGAGTCAACAGGTCTGCAGTCTCCAGATAAACATATAAGTTCAAACTGGGCTTCACTGTAGAATGACTGGGAGTCTGATTTCCTGCATATTGAAACAAACAAAAGAATTAGGCAGTTAATCCTAACAACTGATCCATTGCTTTTTCATTTATGAATAGCTGATGCAGTGCCATAGCAGTTTGTGTCAGACAATGTAAAAGTAAATAAATCTGGTGAAAAGATGTGTGTACGAAGTCTGTCACGAAGGTAATGAGAATAAAATTCCTGTGCACCGTAGGGCTTAGACATGGGGATAGTGGTTCAAGGACTGTTAGAGTGGGATCTCAGATAAATGGTAGGATCCATTTCATTTGCATTTTTGGAAACAATGGAACAATGCAAGTGAATTTTATGGTACAAGATCAAATTCTGCATGAAAATCAGTAAAAGTGCATCAAGTGCATTGAAATGTTAAAGAAAGGTTATGGACAAGCTACCCAGTGGAGAGCCCAATTTCCTGAACAGAGTGATCACAGGAGATGAATCATGGCTGTTCGAGTTCAATCCTGAGACAAAAAGACAGTGCTGAATGACACATTACATCACCACCACACCCAAAGAAAGCTCACATGAGCAAATCAAAAATCAAGTTCACTGATCATCATCTTTTCTGATTCTCAAGGGATCATCCATAAAGAATTTGTACCAAAAGGCTAAATGGTAAATGGAGCATTTCATCATGACAAGGCACAGAATCACAGTTCACTGGCTGTGAGAGAATTTTTGGCTGAAAAAAAAAAAAACATTCCAGTCTTTCCACATCCGCCCTATAGCCCCAACTTGGTTCTGTGTGATTTCTTCTTGTTCACCAACACTAAAACACACCCCCATGCATAAGCCCTACAGAGCGTGGGAATTTAATTCTCATTACTTTCCTTGTACCTTGTATGGCATATTTTGATAGCAAATAGACGATATTTTAATACATGCATTTGATATCATTTAAGTTTAAAAGAATAATCCATCATTTGTATCGTTTCAACCCTTATATGTATCTGTCTGGTGCATGTTTAGTGTACAGTATGTGTGATTAACACAGATAACCATGTAAACATTTATCTCTAGTGAGGAATAGAAAGAATAAATAATAGAAAGTCTGTTTACTCAAAACCTACTTAAAATTTAACAGCACTCTTTTTACGATGTCAAATAAAAATTTTAATACTCAACTATACTAAACACATATTCAAAAATACACCTGCTTAAATTAAAGGTCTTATGTTCAGATTGCCATATCGAAGCTGCTCTTTCGTAGTTCTGTCCAGTTTTCCAGCTCTGTTACTGTAGATTCAAAAGCTTGACTGAGTAATTATGCTTTGTGAAGGATTTGTGTATCCATACACGGTCAGCACTGGAGAATTTGATTATCCATAAAGAGTGTAATGTTTCAACGTTTTAACCTAGTGTATGCATGCATGTCCCACAGAACCTGGTCTACAGCCAGTCAGGAGTACGGCTTCATCATAGACGGAGCCACACTGTCTTTAGTAATGAACACATCTTCCGATGCGAGCTCCAGCAGCTACAAGAGCCTCTTCCTGCAGATCTGCCAGAACTGCACAGCTGTTCTCTGCTGCCGCATGGCGCCACTGCAGAAGGCGCAGGTCTGACATGGAGCGCATACACACATGCGCAGAGGGCATACTGACTCTGTTATATGGGTCTGAAAATGCTGAATAAAATGTACATTTGTTTGTATTCAACTTTGTAGATCGTTAAAATGGTGAAGAATTCTAAAGGCTCTCCCATCACCCTGTCCATTGGAGACGGCGCCAATGACGTCAGTATGATCCTGGAGGCTCATGTAGGCATTGGTAAGTTCTACAGATGACTGGCCCGGGAGGAGTTTTGTAGTTGCCTGGTGGAGAAGTTCAACATATCAAGAGAAAAATAAAGCCTTGAATATCTTTTGTGAGGACAGAACATTGCAGTTCATAGCTAAAACACTGGCCACAGACTTGCTGACTTCTTTTTATCAAAAAGATGTAATGTTGAAAACTTTAGTCTATATTAAAGCATTTAATTGATGCATTCATTGCATTTAACTAGCAATCTGACTCTCCATACATTATTACATTATGCTAGTTACCACCTTTTAAATAGGCTTGTGAAATAGGTTTCAAGAACATGAAAACATTCTCATACTGGTTAAGCATACTGGTGTTTGCACTTACCCGGTGGGCTACCTAATGCATTTAATCATTTGTCCCTTTGTGTGTAGTGTGTATGTATGCATGCAGGGGTGTAGGCAGACCTTTTACAATAGGGCAGGCAGGTTAGACTCAGTGACTTTGTTTGTGGGGCAGTCAATGTTCAGCCACAATGTCAATCTACATCTATAGAAAATGATCTAAAGTGGCTGTGCATGGCTTGAGTAGGATCCCCAGCAGTCATAAGAAGCACACACCTAAGCACACTGTATTGCTTCAAAAAAATAGTCTTGGCCTAATAAAACATTGGGCTTTTTGAAGTGCGTTAGCATTGTAAATTCAGTGTGATTAGCTAATTGTAACTAATAACAAACTGAACAAATCCACATTTATTCCTATAAATAATGAATAAAATATATATTTAAAAAATGTTCTGTGAATGTTTGCTTGTGTGTTGCTAGAGGAACTTGCTTGTTCCTCAGTGACATTCCACTCATTGGCAGTCCTTGTAGTTGGGCCATCAGGAAATGACTCTACAATTTTCCTAGAAAGTGTAGTAAGCCATGTGTTTCAGTGTTATTGAAATTAGTATATCACAGTAAGATTTAGCACATTGACTAGCAAGCACAATAACGTCCTACTGGGGTGGCAAGAGGGATGCCATGCTTCACGTGTTGTGAGAAAAGAAATTGACGTATATATGAGTATTAATCAAACGAAAAACTTAGAGGGGCGACATGAATTGAATGTTTTTCATGAGGAATCTGGACACTCAAGGGCTGGAACATTTGCATTGAACAAAACGGAAATCATGTTGAAAAATGATACACCAATTTGCAATGAATTAGGCAAAATAAAACGTATATAGATTTCATTTGACTCATCATTGTAATTAATAAATTCTCTTTGTAGAAGTTCTGGTTGACTAATGTTGACGTGGCAGTGTAGCAGCACTGGGACATTTCACTGTCTGTATTCCTCCACTTGTTTGTGTTTACTGCGTAAAATTCCACTCGTAGCAAATGTTTGTTTTCTTGAAACCGTTTGAAACTACGCTAACTGCAGGCTGTTAGTTACATGGCAACACAAAACATCTTGTTAAGGTATGGCTTTTTTTGGGAACTATTTCCATTGTTGGAGCAAAATTAATCAAAATATTTATGCCATAATGCGTCTGAAATACCAGCTACTTTATGAACTACTGCTCAGTAACACGTAAAAACTAATTTCCTTATAAAACTGCACGCATTCTACCTGGGAACACTGTTTAAGAAAAAGGCAGACCAAATACTGACTTCCTTTAGTTTATTACTGTTTATAGTGTTTATTCTCTTTATAGTGTTTTATGTAGAAACATCTTCATTATTTTTGAAGGCTTCTTTGCTTTACAGCAAGTCTTTGCATGTGCCTAAAACTTCTGAATAGATTACATGTGCATTAATTAGCTGGTAAGTTTTACTGAGTGTCTTAGAGAATCTGCCACAGCTCTTCTGGAGACTTTGATTGTCACACTTACTTCTTTTTAGCCAGTTTCACAGTTGTGTGAGAACATTGGTGTGATAGTCAGTAAAACAGCTCTCTTGCTTGTGTTTTTAATGCTTAATTAAATTTAACCTTAAAGTAGGTTTTCAGTGTCTTGTTTAGTCAGTACTGTAGACGCTTCTGTGTAAGTTTACAGGCTGACTTGCCTTCTTCTTGTCTTGCAGGTATAAAGGGTAAAGAGGGGCGACAGGCAGTCAGAAACAGTGACTATGCCATCCCTAAACTGAAACACTTAAAGAAACTATTGTTAGTTCATGGCCACCTCTACTACGTTCGCATCGCCCACCTCGTGCAGTACTTCTTCTACAAGGTAGACAGAAATCGACAGTTCATAGTGTAACGCACATCATGATTTGTTGCTTTGTCCTGAGCAAATGTTTCTATTTCTATTTATATGTATATATTTTGTTCCTTTTTCCTCAGAACCTCTGTTTCATTTTACCTCAGTTCCTGTACCAGTTCTTCTGTGGTTGCTCTCAACAGGTGGGCAGTTCTGAGAAAAGCCACTTCCTGTTTATACTTCCCCCCTCTGTTGTTTCCTTCCTCTCTCCAGCCTCTAGTGATTACTGTGTGATGTGTATAACGTCTCTGGACTACTTTAAGAACAGCAGAGTATTTAGTTTAAATATGTGTTCTGTTTTCTCAAGAGCAAGAAGAGCTCGGCATTAGTTGACGTACCAAAAGCATAAATGTATATACTTGATGCTCTTTGACTAATTCTGTATTTCCTTTGAATTGTTCTTTGGCCTTATCAGGCTTTAATAAATAGCTAACAAAAACCAGTTGTTATACCATTTATAGCAAATCATGTGCATCTCATGGGCCTTTGACTCATCAAGTATAATCGGACGGAATAATTGGAGATAGCAACTGCATTCACATTCCCTCACTGTACTAAAAATAAGTGCAGCATTACGCTGCAGCATGCACTGAGTTTTTTATAAGGGTGGGGTAAAAAAGATTTTTAAAAAATATTTTGCATGTGACCACATAGCCAGAGTCTTTACTCTTGCTGTAGAGTGATTTCTGGGTAAAATCTGTGTTGTGTGTGAGCGTGCACTTTCCGTTGTGTTGTATTAATCCCCGGGTGCCATGTCCCTACCGCCCATGCCGCCCCTGCCCTTTCCAGCCCCTGTATGACGCAGCCTATCTGACGATGTACAACATCTGCTTTACGTCCATGCCTATCCTGGCATACAGTCTGCTGGAGCAGCACATAGCCATTGAGGTCCTGCTGCGCCATGCCAAACTGTACAAGTAAGACACAGAATGTTTGCTTCTTATTCCATACTATTGTCAGTATTAAATTAGCTTTGTAATGTAGTATAATAGTGATAGTAATAATACCAGTTCAGCTCGTGTCAGTGTGTTGAATAAACTGTTAGCTGACTGCTTCCATTTAAATATGCTGTAATAGTAAAAGCTAAACGTTTTAGTTTAAGACCCACATCAACGTTTCAATCAGGAATATCAAAAAATAAACGGTCACGTACAGATTTTACAACTTGCACAGACAACTCAATCGGTTGGCAATATACTATGTTGAAGACCAAGTTACAACTTATAATATCCCGCTTAGAACCGGTGAAAAAGCTCCTTACCCGTTTACAGAATGATGTCAAATCCACATGGCCGCTCACACTGTAAATACAGACACAGTACTTGGTTAAAACTATAACATTGACCATGCTCATCTCTATTTTGAAAACGTAATAATCAAATCAAATTATGAGCATTGAATATAGAATTGGTGCAGGGGAATGTCTCTTACCATCCAGGTGCATAATAACATTGTATTTCTGGTCTGCTTCTGATTATTAAAATTACTTGGTTGCCATTCAGGCCTCAGAGTTTGCCTACTTTTTCTGACTTTATTGATACTGAACAATAGGGCAGTGCTTTTTGCATCTGGATCACATTAGGCACTTGCCTTTAAAATCGTGTGATAGAAAATGTGGACTGAAGGCTGGTTGCATTTTTTTCTGTAATGGGTAACAGTATAACAGACGTTTAAAGAAGTACAATTTAGGCTTATGAAAATATACAATTGGCAGGAAGGCATTTTGTGTATTATATTGGTGTATTATATGGCCTATAACATACAGTATGTGGACACATGACCATCACATTCATTTATGGGTCTTCCCCAGACTCCTGCTTCAAAATTGGAAGCACACAATTAGTTTTTAATTAGTTCTCAGTTTCTGATTAGTTTTTAATTTAGTTTTTAATTAGTTCTCAGATAGTTTGAATTAGTTCTAGCATGTCTTTGTATGCGTTACCATTAAGATTGTGAAAGGGCTGTGGAACAACTTGAGTAGCCTGCACAGAGCCCTGATCTGAACCCCACTGAACAAATGTTGGATGAGCTGGGATGTCGATGGTGTGCCAGACCTCCTCACGTGACATCAGTGGGTGATGATCTTATGTCAGCATCACCTCACTAATGCTCTAGTGTCTAATGCTCTAGAGGCAGTGGTAGCTCAGTGGTAAAGACATTGGACTACTGATTGGAATCCATGAATTCAAAATCTCAGCACCACCAAGCTGCCACTGTTGGGCCCTTGAGCAAGGCCCTCAACCCCCTACCGCTCAGTTGTGTAAATGAAAAAACTGTAAGTCACTCTGGATAAGGGTGTCTGCCAAATGCCATAAATGTACTGTCTGAATGAGCACAAATCCCCACAGACACAATCTTAGCCATGGAAATCTAGTGGAAACGTTCTCAAAAATGTGGAAAATGTTATAGCGGCATATGGGGACCTAGTCCTTATTAATTCCCATAGTTTTGGACAGGGATGTGCAGCAAGCCCACATGGACCTGATGGCTAGGTGTCGGCTATATAACGTATATTAAGGTTGTTTGTCAGGAACAGAAGAAAGGATCCAAGGTGTTATAATTGTGTTACTTTGCAGATTTCTCAGTTTAACAATATGGGTTCCACCCACACTCATTGGCTGACAGCTTATAAAATAATGTTTGATTTAACCCATCCAGTTAATAAATTCATTTGTTTTGTTTGTTTCTTGTGTGATAAACATGACTAGCTTATTCATTTGTGCAGCATAAAGTCAGTATAGTCAGGCTTAGACAAGGCTGGACAAATTCTTTGTCTCCTGTTAAGAGTGGAGGTCACAGTGAATTAATCTTTATTAACTTTTTAATCTTTATAATCTGTTTTAGATTGTGTGAAGTGCAGTGTAGTAACCTGGCCATGCAGTTTAAAATGACATTCGGATACAAAACTGCGGTTGTGAAATTGTAATGCGTTTGCATTTTGAATTGATAAAATTGTACACCTAAAGAAAACTCTAAGCCCCATGGTTTAACAGATAAGCTGACCATGTGGTCATGTGGAGTTTAGCATTTTATTATAAAAATTATGTTCAGAATTTTGCGTAGTCGATGGTGATATTATAATGTTATAGCATGTAGAAGGGTTCAGTTTTCTTTCTTTATTCTCTAAATTGATTTTTTTTTCCCCCTCGCTATCTTTAGGGATATAGCAAAGAACGCTATGTTACGGTGGGGTCCTTTCCTCTACTGGACTATATTGGGGATTTTCCAGGGGCTTCTCTTCTTCTTTGGTATCAAATATCTGTACACCAACCCAGCACTGCAGGATAACGGCCAGGTCAGTGTCATTTCTGGCTGCTCTTTAACACTTCTTCAAGCTGTGTACAGCAATGCCTTGGCCCTTTATCCTCACTTTTCTCTGCTTTCTCGCCAGGTGTTTGGAAATTGGTCCTATGGAACAACAGTGTTTACAGTTCTTGTTTTTACTGTCACACTAAAGGTTGGCACCAGAAACAAACAAATATCTGCTGGATTGTTTGCATCAGTTTAGATTTGTCTGTGCGTATTGTATGTAAAAGGTACATGACCGGGTTTCTGCTTCGTCTTTCTCTTTCAGTTGGCCTTGGACACACGGCACTGGACATGGATCAACCACTTTGTGATCTGGGGCTCACTGGCCTTCTATGTGTTTTTCAGCTTCTTCTGGGGAGGCATAATCTGGTGAGTGAATGTGGAAAGAAGTCTAAAGCTTAATCTTGTTCATGCTGAACATTTCGGCTCAATTTCTATGTTATGTGTTTAGGCTGATATTAACTACATGTCATGCTAAGTACCTAACATGTTATCATGATGTTAAAAAAATATTGCTTTACTCAAAAATGACTTCTCAGTAACAGCAAGATGCGTGACAGCTTTTTGTATGCTAGATTCCTAATAAATGCAGGGGAAGTAATGTGTGCCCTGTATTGTGAATGTTGAATTGTGATATATAGCAGATTAATTGTACACATCTGATTTAATGCCACTTTGTCTTTTATCTCCTAGGCCATTCCTGAGACAGCAGCGGATGTATTTTGTCTTTGCTAACGTGCTTAGCTCGGTTTCTGCATGGCTGGTCATCATCCTCCTCATCCTCGTTAGTCTTCTTCCTGAAATCCTTTTGGCAGTCCTGCGTAAGCCCAGAGGCCGCCGGACTCAACAGGTACTTTCCCCTTTCACAGTTTCCCCATTTCATAACCCATCATCCACACGAAATTGTATCATTTTCCAGGCTGTATTCTTTATGACTTCGCTCTCGTCCATCCTGTGCACGTCTCATTATGGTCTTCTTTTGTAACTATACAACGATTTACATCTATCATCAACTGGAATTCCATTTGCCCTTGTTATTCGTTTGTTCTGCTCATTTTGAGTCTCTCTTTTGATTTCTTTCTCTTCAGTTGAGTTCTTAAATTCATGATTTTACACACTGTAATCCATCTAAAAGACTACGTTGCCCCAGAATCCTTTTAAAAGTGACATTTGTTAATTAGCTAAATGATCACCCTGATTTGATTAAGGCTGGAGGAGAGCATATGGAGATGATCTGCTCCCTCACACACAGCCTTTCCAGCCTCTTCAAGCATGTCAGATAAAATGGCCACCTGTTGACAAATGGCATGGTCCAAGTGATAATTACGTAATGATGATGAAATAACCCGTCGTCACTACATTTGATTTTAAACTGAGATGCTGTGTCAGAGTGTAAAACTGTACGTGTGTGGAGCAGTTATACTCTGTAAGTGACACAGCTGAATTTATCACTACTTGTATGAAATTGTAATGCAACTTAAACCTCAACTTAAACCAAATTATCACACCTTTCTTCTCACTATGACTATGCTTTCTCTCACATGATGGCATAACGTGCAGTTTGTGGGGTTTTTTGACCGATGTGTTTACTTGTGTTTCTCTCTTTCAAAATTCAGAGGCAGTCTGATAAAATAAACTTTTTATTTGTTAAAGAACAGCACATATTTTAATTTGTTCATTATTAGCATTAGATTACGTGGCACGTCGGGCAAGTCTCAGTAAATTACCTGTTACTTTAGAAACAATAATGTTTTAGCACAGGCACATTAATATAAACCTGTGATTTGCTTTGGACCTGGTAATTATGTCAGGTCTGTGCTGCTATAGAAAGTTAATCAACAGATTCTGACCAAACAGGTTAAGGATTTCATCAGCACTGTGGTATTATACACAATTAAGGCCAACTGAGTAATCTGATTGGACAAGAGGCTGAGACATGAGTGCTGATATTAGACTATAACAGCACTGGGGGTTTTAACTATAAGTGTATCACTGCAAAGATGAACATATTTCCACAAATAACGTTTGTGTGAAATGTTTTACATTTCATTTATTACATTTATTATTAACTTATTGCTATAGACCTACAGTTTATTGTACAGGATGATGTTTGTGTTGCTTAGCAACAGTCTAGTCCCAGTCCAGTTGCAGAAGTATTTGTGTTGGCAAAATCAAATAAATGATTAAATAAACAAACAAATCATATGATTTTGCTTAAATATCTTAGATGGAATTAGTAAGTGTCAATCTACCTGACTACACACACACACACTGTTTTCCTCATGATTATAATTATAATTTACTCTAAATAATGCCCCATTTCATTTTATTCTCTTTACTTAATTGGTCTGTCACATTCCCTGAGCACTCAGACTCTCGATATGATTCCACCACAGCTTCTGAATTGTAATGAAGGTGTAAATCTCACCGATGATATTTTACAGGTTTCGTGTAAAGGATGAAGGTGTTGCACATACAGGAAACTGTAGGCCATACACGGCCGTCTTTTTACTCAGCCTTTTATTTTTACTTCCTGTTTAATTTCTGCTTTTCCAAACATGCTTTAAATTGCCTACTTTTGACACCCTTTTTTCTTTCCTCCCTCCCTTTACCTGTCTTTCTTTCTCTTTTCTTTCTTTCTTTCTATACCTTTTCCCTGTCCAATTTCCCTTGTATTTGTTCTCTCTCTCTCTCTCTCTCTCTCTCCTTTATCTTTTGTTCTTTGTTTCTTTCCTCTCTCCTTACTGTCTATTCCTCATATTTCTCTTTTATTTGCTCTCTCTCCCAATTTCTCTCTCTCTTTTTCTTCCCTCCTGTGTGTTTCGGTGCTGTAGAAGAAGCAGCGGCTTCCTTCCTCTGGGACCTCCACTATCTTCATGCTGTCGCAGACTACCAGCACTCACAGCTTTTCCTGGAGTGACTGAGGTCTCTTGGTCTGCTCTTCTTTTGTGTTTCGTTTTTTTTCCCCCGTGTGTACTGCCTGCCTTCTCTCTGTACTTGTCTTTGTCTTTGTACCCGTTTGTTGGGGTGTGTAGTCAGGAGAATCTCTTGAGCTGGTGTTTGGTGCACACGTTCCTGAGAGGATCTCTTTGACTGAATGCATAGGTGGTTGTATGTGGGTGTGTGCAGAGGGAATGCAACAGAATTTCAGGGTTTCATGCTCAGTGATGGATGGCTCTCCATGATGGACGGTCATCCTTTCGTTTTTAATGTGTGCTCACTACATTAAGAGTGCTGTCGAGTCCGCGTGTGCGTGTGCGTGTGTGTGCGCGTGTGGGTTCTCACAGCAGCCTGTTCCCCAGTCACCTGCTTTGTGTGTCTGTGCATGCCCAGTCAGGTGAATGCAGCACGCATATGCACAGATTACTCCTGCATGCGTACTGAGCCGAGGCTACACTGTGATATACTGTACACTGCTACTGCGGGCTGTCATTACGAGTGTGTGCACTGAAAGTTACAGAGTTTGTGTGTGTACGCATCACTGCATATTTTCGTGCCTTTATGAAAGGGAAATTCATACTGGTCTTAGTTTAAAGCACTTTATTGCTATTGAGGCGGTATGATTTACATGACTCACATAATGAACAGGTCAGATTGTGGTGTGTAATGAATCTTTAATTCTTCACATTACACACCATGCTAAAGAATTTCTGCAAACTCGGATGTGTTTTTGTTCCCATATGTACAATTTTGAAATAAGTCTGTAAATATACAAGTACACTGAAGTACCAGAAAAATTGGTATACTTTGTAGGTTCCCCACGTGATCTGGGAGGGGACTGTTTATTGAGGCCCAAGCATTGAACTACGACATTTCTTGAGGCAGTGTTGCACGCCTATCACATGAAACGATTCTTGCCAGCCGACGCTGGTCACGTTCACAGAGAGTCTTTTTACAGCCACACTGCTGTCGTAAGTTCGAGGTTTTGCCAGAATTCCTGTAGTCACGGTTCACCCATGAAATGCTCATACGTGAAAATCCAAACTTTGCTTCTACCTCTGAAATGCTATGACTCATCTCACGATCTCCAACTATTAAACATTCTCACAGCAGAAACAGCTCTAGAAGCTTCCATAGATGTTTATCACTTTATATAAACACTGGCGGATGCAACCAGTGGCATGCATAGTTGGCTTTGTTATGTGTTATGTTTTTCTGGCACTTCAGTGTATGTGTTTCTGAGGACTATAAAAGCTAAAGTTAGAAACTGTATTAACAGTCATGCTTACATTTTACTGACATACAGTGTAGATGATGGTGTTAGTTACTGTAAGTAATTGCCTTTAGGTCTTTGTTTATATTTAGCATTTTATTTTAAATACAGTTTATATTTAAATACATTTTTATTTATTTTAAATACTGAAATAATTATTTTTTTAAACTTTTTTCCTATGCCATGGGTGAACAGTTCATTATTAGCCTCTCTTGCAAGCTTGTGTCCATCCCAAGAGTATGACATGGCAAAGAAAATGTAAATGCATCACTGCCTGGGTTTTATTTCCACCTGTTCCAAGAGTCAGTGTTTGTCTGTAAGCAGTGAAAAAGCTGTATAAGTTTTTGTTTATCAGCACTATAGTGTTGTCATCTGTTCTGTGTGTGTGTGTGTGTGTGTGTGTGTGTGTGTGTGTGTGTGTGTGCGGTTGGTTGGATGTCTTGGTTAAACTTGACAAACACACATATACATTTATTCCATGGTGTCCTAAGTGTCTCACACACTCCCCACCCTTTCAGAAGAAGCCGGCTCTCTCGGGTGCGGGGGGCAGCCAGTCCTCCCAATCTTCAGCCAGGCCTCTGCTCATGAGAACCTTTTCAGACGAGTCCAATACTGTCATATGAACAGGTACCAGACCTACCAATCACAGCCCTTCTTATCGCCCTAAGCTAGCTGGGCTTTTCTCCTCTAAATGCTACACAGTTATTTTCGTGTTCTGGTAAATTCCTGTCCTCATCAGCTAGTGTTGTTTGGCAGAAAAGACCTTGTTTTTAATCACTGCAAGTCGAAACAGCATCTCTAGATATATTTTGCATGAGGATTCAGCTAAACTAGCTAATTATGCCATTATGTCATGTAAAGTACACGTGTAAATGTTAGAGGCATAAAATGAATTAGAGTGAAGAGTTATGCTTAAGGTGGGATATGAAATGAAAGGTTAAACAAAATGTTCCTTTCAACCTTCTACTGAAATCCCTTCTCTCGAAAAGCTCTTGCATGTTCTGTTAAAAAATTCCCTGTGATTTGGTACCTGACTAATATGTCATTGTAACTGACTAAACCCTCTTCAGCTATGTTGGTCTGGGAATCTTTTCTGTGGCCAGTGTGTGTGTGTGTGTGTGTGTGTGTGTGTGTGTGTGTGTGTGTGTGTGTGTGTGTGTGTGTGTGTGTGTGT
>JAOVVH010000043.1:18078799-18091962 GCA_028566435.1 Scorpiodoras heckelii
GTGTGTGTGTGTGTGTGTGTGTGTGTGTGTGTGTGTGTGTGTGTGTGTGTGTGTGTGTGTGTGTGTGTGTGTCTGGGTGGTGTTTGGATGTCTAAATGTTTCTGGGTGTTTTGTGTCATTCATATACATTCATGTACACTCTGCAGATTTGTCTGTATCGGCGATGTCCGGGATGTGACAGTGTTTAAGTGTGGGTTGGGATTTGTCTTTTGGTCTGTGTTGCATGTGTCATCCGTGCAATTCCTAACCTGCCTAAATGTGGTCAGTGTGTTGTGTAATTGGTTGCAGAAATTTAACGGGAACTTGGCGCCCTGAATCTGTGTGCTGTACATGTGCTTTTGCCTGCTGTGAATGTGTGCATGGGGCTTTGAGGGAGCTATAGAGAGACTGTGCATGGCTCACTCGCCAGCATTAAATCCACTTTTCTGTTCTTCTCAGCTGTCAGAGGACATCCACCTTCATGCAGCCAGGTAAAGTGATGGCATTGGTGATTGATGGTAAAGATGCCAATGATCTGCTCGCAGCAGGTCTTGTGTACATTGTGCTTATTGTTGTTGGTTTTTTTTTTTTTTCTTCCAAAATTAGACAGGATGTAAACAGTCTATACACTACTTTTAAAATTTCAGGTTTTTGTTATGTACTTTTTCCACTTTTAATGTAATATAGCAACCAACAAAATTCATGTTTTGGGGAGGATCAAACTTACAGTAAGCTGCTTGCATAAGTGCCCTTTTATTATGATGTAATCACATTCTAACTCATGTTCAAAAGTAATTATCATACACTTGTCATCAGTTAAGTGATTCTGAATAACCAAAAATAAAAATCTATAGGATTTTCTTGACGTCTTGGTTTCATCTGACTGCTAATACAAAAGAATTTCCAAAACATTAGATGTACAATTTAACACCATGAAGGACATCAGCAAGTGGAGAAAATGGGGCACCACAGTGACATTGCCAAAGACAGAGCGTTCCTTCACTTATTGATCAAACGACAAGAAGAATTCTTATCAGGGAGGCTGCCAAGAGAATTACAGCATCATTAAATGAACTGCAGGAATTGACAAAATGACAAGAAGAAAAGTTCTGGCAGGTTCTGGTCACTTTGTGTGCGACAAAAATCTTTAGTGTTCTTCACAGGCCTGGGTTATGAGGTAGTGTGGCTAGATGAAAGCCTTTTCTTTCCAAAAAAAAAACAAAACATCCAAGCCCAGATAAATTTTGCCAAAACATACATATTCCCAAACCATGCAGCAAAAATTAGCTTCTATTCACCTGGGACTGGGGTTGTAGTTAAGATAGAGGGAATCATGGACAGCTCCAAGTATTTAATTGGCATAAAACCCACAGGGCGTGTTAGACAGCTGAAGATGGGATGGAATGACTTGATGGCCGTGCACAGGAAATCTCTTTACAATTTGATAGATCTAGGGAGAGTGCAGTAGTAGAAGAATGGATTGCCAGATCCTGCGCTCTATTATGACCAAAAGGTGCGCTAAGAAAGTAGTAGTTAAGTAGTAGTTAAGGGGTGTGTTTAGTGTAAGCTTTTTTTTCCAAATATTTGAATTTTTTTGGTTGCCATATACATTTTGAAACAAAAAAATATATATTAACACAATGTACACAACAGACCTCAGCATTACAGCCTGGCTAACAAAATCAAATCAAAAAATCAAAATCAAGCAACGCTGTAATGAGTTCCAACTTCTATCAAATATAAACAAGCTGAAGAATTGATATGTTTTGTATATTTGTATCTTTTGATTTGGGATGCTGGTGCTATTTTTTTATATTTTACTTAAGGATCATGTTATGTGTGTTATTTTTGGTGGTAATACAGTTTCCATCTGACTGTTTACTTAACATTAATCCACACTGATCCTTTTGTTTTTCAATGTTGAATGGAAACATTACCACGGTTGCTGTGTCCTGTAAATGAGCCCAAGCCTGTACACAAGTTAAACTTTGTAACTATTCTCAGGTTATAGCCATGCAATAAAATAAAATTAAAAAAAATCTGACCACTTTAATAAGAATCAGCCAATCATGTGGCAGCAGTGCACTGCATAACGTCATGCAGATACAGGTCAAAGAGCTTCAGATTAAAAAAATGTGATCTCAGTGACTTTGATTGTGACATGGATGTTAGTGCCAGATGGGTTGGTTTGAGTTTTCTAGAAAGTGCTGATCTCCTAGGATTTTTTTCCAAAACACTTTATGCCGAATAGTGTGAAAAACAAAAAATCCAATAAGTGACAGTTGTGTGGGTGGAAACCCCTAGTTGATGAGAGAGGTCAGAGTAGAATATATAGATTGGAGCTAACAGCAAGGCTACGGTTACTCAAACAGCCACACTCCATAACCGTGATGAGCAGAAAAGCATCTCAAAGTACACATTGAACTTTGAGGTGGATGGGGCAGAAAATCACATCCAAAACTGGACAGTTGAAGACTGGAAAAACAGCGCTAGATCTTTTTTCAAATCTTTAACTGTCCAGTTTCTGTGAAGCCTCAGATTCCTGTTCTTGACTCACAGGAGTGGAACAGCCATGTCACGCCGAGGTCACAGCAATCACGTTTTTCCTCTATTCTGATGTTTGATGTGAACATTGTCTTTGGTGGTTCCACTCAGTAACTCATGCCCTACGTAGGAATGATGTGTCACTGTGTGTATTTCTGTTCTTACTACAGATCACAACCATCACCATGTTGTCCTACAAGCATTTGAATGAACGCTAGTGAAGAACATACAGTAAGCCTGGAGGGAAAGAGCTACACTGGCTGCCTGTCCTTCCGCCTGCTCGAAAACAGACAAGAAAATGGGAGCAACCAACTGAGACGAAATCAAACCAACAAAGCCTTTCTCATTCCAGGCCTGGATCTAGCAGTCTGACAGCCCTCTGGCTTTTATTCCTTTCCCGGTCATCCTTTACTCTTTCTTGTATGACTTCACATATGCACACTGTGTCGCTGGTCCTCACAGCATGTGCCACTTTTCACCACAGTGTTTCACGACCCATCCACCACTTCTTGCTCCTGTGTGGGAGCAGCTGTCACAGTGCCACATTCCTCTGTCATCCTAGCTAGGTTTTTTTTTTTTTCTTCTAGGTTTCTAGTTTAGCTGGTGTCAGACGTTATGGGCTTTCTTCAACATGCTGTACTGATGGCCCTGACCCTACTGGTTTACAAAGCTGCCTTTCAGCAACATGCTGTATGTCCATTTGCGTTAAGCAAGAGGTGTGTGTGTGTGTGTGTGTGTGTGTGTGTGTGTGTGTGTGTGTGTGTGTGTGTGTGTGTGTGTGTGTGTGTGTAGGGGGTCAAGAGGCGTATTCTAAAGTGTGCAACCTTTGCTTTAGTTCCCTCTCATAAATTTCAGTGCAGATCACAGTTTCTTATGATGCAGGGATCTCACTGGATTATGGATTACTAATTGTTAATAATTGTTAATGCGTATTTCAGTCAAGTGTTTGCTGGAAACCAAAAAAAAAGAAAAGAAAAGGCTTCTGGAATGCCTGCTGTCCATAGCCAGTCCTGCACGTGTCATGGTATATGTATGCGTTTTATATGAGAGAGACTGACGTGAGCTTTAAATCAACAGTGTGTTCCTTCTGATTAGTTTTCATCCTTTATTGTTACTTTTGCCTTCAGCATAAGCATAGCATTCATCTTCAGCTAGTTCGTTCTGTCCTTTCTTTCCTACTTTGCGCTTCTTCATACATTCCATTTCTATGTGCCATAGTTTCAATCACTTTCTCGATTATTACCCATTTTCCGTGTGACTGTGTGAATCAATTTGACATATTTATTTAAGTAGTTTTAGTCACGAAAGTTATATTTTTATGATGTGTACCTTTTTATCATCAGGAACAGTACGTTTAGCCTGTGTAATCCCACATGCTGGGTCAGTTGGATGTTTGAGAGCAGGGATAGCTGTTAGATCAGCGTTGCACACGTTACTCGGTTGGGTGAAAGTTGGAACGGTGCACGAGGTCACGTCTCAATATGCCCTTTAATGAAAGCTGAATGGGTATTTACGTTTGTATGTATTTGTATGTATTGCTAGTAGCCCAAAGTGGGCATGAAAAGAAAATTTTTTGGCATGCTTAAAATTTTTTTTTTGTTTTTTAAGGAATCGGTCATGTTTTGAAGTCATTCAGACTTGGGTCGGCATCGTGCCCCGTTACAGCTTAACCCAATTTAAACCAGCTCTATGTGCATTACTGTGAGAACAGTGACGTGTGTTAGACCTCTGACTGTGCCATGATGCCAAGCATCTTAAGCCCAGATTTCAGTTAGCATATGAGCACTTTCTAATTCTGTCATTGATTGCTATTTTGAGAAACGTATATACATAAAAGTTCTATATTGTATTTTTATTTAATTTGGTTGAGGTTTTTTTGGAAATGTCTGGGTTACACAGCCATTTAGCACTGACATTCTGAGATAAAGTCTTATTAGTCTGAGTCATGGTGCACATGTGCACAGCGCACACATATATCAGGGTTTTGTGTGTGTGTGTGTGTGTGTGTGTGGGTGGGTGTGTGTGTGTGTGTGTAGACCTCCGAATGGGGATGGTTTAATGGGACCTGCTTGCAATGTTTCAAATACCTTTAAATTACATTAGAGATGCTATTTTCATAGCTTATACCTGTTTGATTGTCATACTTGCCTGAAAACAAAAAAATGTTGACTGTATTTTTAATGCACCCCTTTTCCAAGCTGTTTTGTAAGAAAACGGGGGAAAATGTCCAAAAAAAGGTGCAAGACTGCTTGAGGGTGAAACCTGGGGCAGTGCCAGGATGTGGTGCTGATGGAAGTCCAGCACAAACAAGGCAGCCATGTCCTGTGTGTCAGGACCCTCAGGCTCTGGCGCTCTGAGCTGAATGTACCTCTTTAACACCAGTCTGTTCCAAAAAAAAATCTTTATATAATAAAACTGTTTTGAAATCAAAGGTCTTGTTGGCTGAGTTGCTTTAACTGTAAATAAATTTTATTGAATGGTTTTATCAAAAATATATATTGTGAAACAGTTTATTTAGAATTTGAGAGGTATTAAAACGTACTGTTCTTACTGTTAAGAATTTAAAATCTGAAATAGTTTTGATTTGTTCATGTTTCATTATACATTTTCCCTGTTATTTCATATTGCATAAAATCAAGAAAATGATTCAAAGCACTTTTCCTTTTGTCTGTCTGTCTGTCTGTCTGTCTATCCATCTATCTAGCTGTCTGTCTGTCTATCTATGTCCATCAATCTGTATGTCTATCCATCTGTTTATCTGTTTGTATCTATCTGTGTATTTGTCCATCTGTCTCTCTGTCTATGTTTATCTATATCTGTCTATCTGTCTGTCTATTTAGAACTTCTGAGAGGTAGTAAAACGTACTGTTCTTACTGTTAAGAATTGAAAATCTAGAATAGTTTTGATTTGTCCAACGTTTCATTATACATTTTCCCTGTTATTTCATAGTGTTAACATCCTTAACATTCTAAAACCAAGAAAATGATTTAAAGCATTTTTCCAACTATCTTTCTGTCTGTCTGTCTATCTGTTTATCTATATCTAGCTGTCTGTCTGTCTGTCTGTCTTTAACAGCCCACCAAACCCCTGTCCCCCATCAACCCGTCCATCAAGCTCACTCATGACAAACCTAAAGGTAAAGGGAGCAGATAAAAAGGTAATATAATAAACTAACTATAAAATTAAATTGTATTAAAGGCTGCAAGGTAAAGCCAGAAAAAGCTGAATGGTTATTTTGATAGTTCCCAAAAACACTTGTCAGCGCTCAGTGGAATATCACAGGAATATAATTTTCTAGTTGAAAGTCTAAATCTGATGGTAGATTGTGAGACAGAGGGTAAAACAATGTAAAATTGTAAAAACTAAAAAGATGCACTATTAATTTTTCTTTCAGTATTTCAAAGTGAGTATTTCAGTAGCCACCAGCTGTGTTCCGACCTGGAACACAAGAAATGACAAAAATGATGGGGAGAGGAAGTATTAACCAAGACAAATAAGCCAAATCTGTACTTGACAAATGTGAGTTTTTACAATTCCTTATGACAGTGAATAATTTTTTACTATGCAAGTAATTGAGTTCATGTCAGCGTAATATTGATACACACTCCCCTCTCAAGTGTTTGTGAGCAGTGATTACAGCCTAAAGACCAAGTAACTGGAGACAATTCTTTTTGTACTCCACCTGAGTCATAAGCCCTTGAATATAAGTACAATGAAATACACTGCCTGGCCAAAAAAAGGGTCACCAACTGGATTTAACTAAGCAAATGAGTAAGAGCCTCCCATTGGATAATTACTGCATGGGTGATTATGGGTGAAAGAAGGTCATGTGGTCTGATGAGTCCAGATTTACCCTGTTCCAGAGTGATGGGCGCATCAGGGTAAGAAGAGAGATGGCTGAAGTGATGCACCCATCATGCCTAGTGCCTACCATACAAGCATGTGGGGACAGTGCTATGATCTGGGGGTGCTGCAGGTGGTCAGGTCTAGGTTCAGCAACGTTATGTGCCCAAAAAAGAGATCAGCTGACTACCTGAATATATTAAACAGCCAGGTTATTCCATCAATGGATTTTTTCTTCCCTGATTCAATTCAGTTCAATTCAATATTATTTGTAAAGCAGTTTTAACAATGGACATTGTCCCAAAGCAGCTTTACAAAGACGTAAAATCCAGACATAATTTATAGGTTTTATCCCTTACTGTTATCCCAAATGAGCAAGCCGATGGTGACGGTGGCAAAGAAAAACTCCCTCAGAAGTTAAAAGGAAGAAACCTTGAGAGGAACCAGACTCAAAAGCGAACCCTCCTAAAAGTGACTCAGTTCAGTAGTTCAGTTGCGTTTTGTTTGCGTAATGCTTTAACAGTACCCATTTTACAAAACAGCTTTACAGAAATCCAGATAATGTGGCAAAGAAAAATACAAGAAAGAGACTTTGAGAGGAACCAGACTCTTCTGGGTGTCACCAGAACATGGAATTATAACTGGTACTCTTATTACTCTTCCACAACTGTGTCCGAAAAGGTCAGACCGTACTGAGTGTGTTGACGTAGTGTTTACTGAAAGCATCACTTCCTTTAGGTTGCAGCAGCAGTTGCCACCTAAAGTTTACAGTACGCAGGTTTGATCATCCAGAAGGGAAAGGGTGAGGCATGGGCACAAACTATTTTTGGTAAATCTTTTTGGTAGACCACAGCAGTAGAAGCATGTCTGGTTCAGGCTAAATTAATTTTATATGATGAGAAGGACCATATGCTTATTTTCCACTTTTTGGTATCACCTCTCTAGGTTGGGTTAGAGGAACTCATTTAAACCTAACAGCAGTTGGTCTTTTATAGTGAGTTAGCCTGTGTTCTTTATTACTAATAATTCAGAAACATCTTTGATTAATTTGGTTAATGAATAGTTTACATGTCCGTGTTTCAGTCACCAGTACGGGGTTATTAGGGTAATTATCATATTGATACAGTGGATATAAAGTCTACATCCCCTGTTAAAAATTGCAGTTTTTTTGATGAAAATGAAATAAAGTTAAATCATGTCAGATCTTTTTCCTCCTTTCACGGAATAAAGCAACCAACAAAATTCAGAGAAGAATTTTTTTTTTTTACAATAACCTGGTTGCACACCAATTAATAATTTGTTGAAGCACCTTTTGCTTGTAGTACAGCACTCAGTCTTATTGGATGACAGTCGACAAATTTAGAACATCTTGATTTGGCAATTTTATTCCATACTTCCTTGTAAAAATTCTCCAGATCTATCGAATTGTGAGGGAATCTTCTGTGTATAGCCCTTTTCATGTCACCCCAAGGTGTTTGATAGGATTTGGATCTGAGCTCTGACTGGGTCTTTCCAAAATGTTGACCATCTTTTCCTGTAGCCATTCATTTGTTGAAGTGGAATTGTGCTTTGGTACATTATTGTGCTGGAAGATGACATTCTTCAAGATTCAAGCTTTGTTTGTCACATGTGCATTTATACCTGGTACAAAGGTACAGTGAAATGAGAAGTGACAGCACTTTACAGATCATGTACAGTGGTATTGGTAAGGGGGAAGGGTGGAGATGAAAGGGTATGTTTGCATGTATGCATACCTATATAATTATCATTGGAAACACTTGCAACTCATCAGCCAATGAAACAACTTGTGGTTGGGGTGATGAATGTAATAGATGTGTATGGACCATGTCAGGTCCTCAGAGGTGTGAACTCCAAGGTAGTTTCTCTACTGGGGTCCTCTTGATCCTGACTGGTGTGTAGTGGATTCTCTGTTTGTCCTTCCTGAAGTCCACCACCATGTCCATGGTCTTGGAGACATTCAGGTCTTTACATCATGATAACAGCATCTCCACCTCATCTAGATTGGCTGACTCGTTGTTGGAGATCAGGCTTACTTCCACTGTGTCATTTGCAAATTTCACAATGATGTTGGAGCTGCGTGTGGCTTTGCAGTCAGAGCTGTAAAGAGCAGTGGACTTAGGATGCAGCCTTGGGGGGTGCCAGTATTGAGTGTTAGGGAACTGGAGGTGCAGTTTCCAATCTTCACCACCTGTGGTCTAACAGTCAGGAAGCTCTGGACCCAGGACCCTTGTTAGGAGCTTATCTCCAGGTCACTGAACTTGGTGACCAGCCAGAGAGGAACTATAGTGTTGAAGTATGTAAGGGGGTCTAATGAGCTGGGCAGAGATGAGCAGATGAAGTCTTTAATGAGTCTCTTGAAGCACTGCATGGGCCAGAATATCCAGGGATAGGTTGAAAATAGAGGCACACACCAGGCCTAGCTGGTCACCACATGATTACAGTACCCACTCAGGGATGCCATCTGGGCTGACTGCATTCCTACTGTTGACTTGTCTCAGATCTCTCTTCACGTTGTGCTCTGAGATGGAGAGTGGGGGAGTCCTTGCCAGACGGGTCACCCACTGCAGATTTGCTAAGCATACTGCCTGCCTTTTTAACTGCTTTATCAACCAACAGTTCCTGATTTGGAAAGATCTTAACAGTGACTGTGGGAATGATCCTGTCTGTCAGCTTGGATATGAAGCACATCATCAGAGCTTGTCCGGAATCTGTCCCAATCCATGTCACTCAGCTTGTTCTGTAATGTGGCCTCAGACTGGCCAGTCCAGACCCTAACTTCTTTTTTTAACCAGAGCTTCCTGTCTTTCTGTATATTTTGGAATGAAGAAAATGCCAGCATGATCAGCCTTACAAAAGCCATGAGAGAGGTGGCTTTGTAACCATTCTTGTACAGGGTATAACAGTGATCCAATGTTTTTCCACCCCTGGCTGGACATGTGATATGTTGGAAAAGGTTTGGCATAACCAGCCATGATAAGGGCTGTGTTCAGGTGTTTGGCATAGTGTTTGTTGATATAATCATGTAATGTGGCCAGAGCAGTGTCCATATCCACCTCTGGTGGAATACAAACTGCAATGGTGATGAATGAAGAGAACTCCCAGGGCAGGTAGTAAGAGCGGCAGAGAATTAATAGGTGCTTGCTAGGGTGAGCAGGAGAACAACAGAAGAGAAACATTTCTTGGATCACACCACTTGTTATTAATGATACACATGCCCCCACCTTTAGATTTGCTGGATTCTTCTGTCCTGTCCATGCAAAACACTGAATGTTTCAGCTGGTTGAACTGCATGATCTGGTACCACAGGGGTGAGCCATGTCTCCCTGAAACCAAGGAAGCTGCACTTACTTATGTCCATTTGGAAGCAGACATGGGCCCTGAAGTTGTCCACCTTGTTATCCAAGGATTGAAAATTTGCAAACAGGTTGGACGATGTGCTCCTGCTCACAGTCTGTTTCGGACCCCAGCTCACTTCCCTCATGCATTTGTTCTTCAAGCTTATTGTTAGTCTCTGCATCCTGGATTATCTCTTTTGGCCAAGTGGTGCTATTGTGTGATGTAATTGCAATGTTCAGAAGTGTGCTGAAGTTGTAGGTTATTAGTGCAGATGACAGGGATGAGAAATAACACCAAAAAATGACATAAATAACAAACTGAAAGTACCGTGTCAGCGCAGCAGCCACGACAGCATCTGGTCTCAGCCACATCAATTTAAGTCTTCTTCACCTTCAACTGTCTAACAGAGGCCTGCAGGTTTTTTTTTTTTTTTACCCAAAACAGATTATTGGAGCTAGTTATTTCCTCTATCTTGATTAGAGCACCAGTCCCAGCTGAAGAGTAGCAGGCCCATAGCATGATGCTGCCACCACCATGTTTCACCTTGAGCATGGTGATCTTTGGGTGGTAAGTGGTCTTGTGTTCTGCAAAACATATCTTTTTATGTATATCTCAAAGAGTTATCACTCACGACATTAATGAGAGGTGTATGATGATTACATTTGGACATGAGTTTGAATGTGATTGTTTAATTCTCAGCACAGTCTCATGCGCTAATACAAAAACATGTATGTAACCAGATTTTAGTAAGTTTTTTCTGTTTCGCTTTTATCCTAAAACATTTCTGTCTTGTTGGTTGCTATGCCACATTAAAGGTGATGTATCTGGTATGAGTCATTGTGGTTTCATTTTTTTAAATCACAATTTTTTTTATGTCTACAGTAACTTTAATATTAAAGATATATTCAGATATTACAATGGCCCTCAGTGAGCAGCTGTCACAAATATAGGTTATGGAAAATGATTTCCTAAAAATATTGAACAATAGAAAGTGCTGGAAATAGGCACCCATCTGCAATTATTCTTTGACAATAAGTTTTCTACCCCTGTTATGTTTCTGTTTATGTTTCCAGTAGCATACTGCTCTGTTGTATTCTGATAGTGACTGCAAAGCAGAGGAAGAAAAATGTTTTTCTTTCCCATGTAATGATTTACAGTGTGTGAGTGAGAGCATCAGCATAGCTGTCTGATGCTTCTGCTAGGACAACACAGCAGCAGTGGAGAGGTTTGCCACTCCCTCTATGCCAGGATGACCAATGAGGGGATTTGAGAGAGCTGTACAGGGAGGGGCATGGAGCTGGAGTGTCATCAGCCTCACACAGTGCTGCAGAACTGACGCACTCTCATCCAGAGAGAAAGAGGCAGTGGTGTGTAGAGAGAGGAAGAGAGCAGTTATGGATCACTTCACAGATGAGTCATTACAGTTTGGGACTGTCCTAACATTGAGCACTTCTCCGCCTCATCCTCTGTGTGCTTGTGTGTGGTATCGGGCTCACTGAATGGTGTGACCTCTGTCCTGGTCACAGCAGTGTGTGTGTATGTGCTTGGTGCTAATATTCCTAGATGGCACCCTGAGCTGGAGAAGCTGGAATACACACTTTGCTTTATTCAAAGTGACTCTCAAGAGAGGAGCACTGATCCATCTGTATGCTCGGTACTTTTCATTACTTTTAGGAACTGGAGGCAGGGAGGATGTGAGGGCCTGGTAGGCCCATCAGTGTGGTCTTCTGCCTCGTAACACGGCTGGGGAATGGGCCCAGCCTCTCCTCACCAGCCTCAGAGAGACATGGAGGGCTATTACAATCTTCTGCAGGCTGGCACTGAGCTGGAGAACACACTGCAGCGTGAGTAAAAACACACGCACACCAGCTGTCTATGTATCCTGGGTGTATAGCTTAGGGGACATCACATCACACAGCCATGAACCTACTGGTTTAACTGCTGCTTGTTTGCTCATATTGTTCATCTGGAGTCATCCCAGTAGTAATGGTGGTGCAGCATGGATTATTTTAAACACTGAACAAATTGGACAGATTCTGAATTTGTTGTTTATAATCTAGAATGTAGATCCTATGCAGTTCAATGTGTAGTCAATGCTCAATGCAGTTCAAGGCTTGATTACACACAGTGATCATATTTCCATATAGTATAATATGATATAAGCATCTGGACAGCGCAATATACTTTCCTGAGAGTATCTTGGGTACCATCTCTATATTTACAACACTAACGAGTTTCTTTGCTGTGGTAATAAAGAACTGATTGGGTATTAAGTATATTTTGCACAGAGTGTTTTATTTCAGTACCTTGATATGTATCATGAAAATGTTGATAGTAAGATGTATCACTCATCCACCCCAGATTTTCTGTTAACTGTAACATTTTGCTAATACATTTACCTTTGCATTTGCTTTATAACAAATATGTTATGTAGACCATCCTGGCGGGCAGGATCTCATTCTCATCCATCACACATGCGATTTAAAGCAGTTTCTCCGATGTGGGATGGGGTGATGAGAATGACATCTACATTGCGCTGCACCAGATGGCAGAGCATTCACCAACGCAGTAGTTACCCATCTGCTCCAAATCTCCTTCTCTTCCTTTTCCCCTGCAGACCCAAAACATGGCTTCTGCCTGAAACAGTGACTCAGCATCTGGGTGCTGTACTGCTTAGCTTCATCCTCCAGTTCACGTCATTCTCTTCTCTCAATAAGTACATATGCTGTTAAAAAAAGTTTTCAGTTACCTGAAGGACATGCTCTGTTCAATCAAAAGTAGTGACTTTACTGTTAAAATGCACACAGATTCTGTGTGTGCAGGCATTTTATTGGCCTCTGCTCCATTTAAAGGTAATTCTGCAGCTATGCACGTCTATTTTTACCTGATGTTATGGTTATCGCTGTTTCATGAGCAGGGTAACATGATCCAGCTGTTCTTCTCAGACTTGGGTTGGTTCAGTGTTCAGAGAAACTGATGTACTAGTGTAAAAACATCTTGTGTTTACATTTGTATAATTAAATGGTTTGGTGTTTCCCTTAGTTATAATCCTTATAGTACCAGTTCTGAAATTCAGTTTAAATATCCACTGTCCTATATATCACTGTACTCAAGAGTCTTCCAGAATTAGAATCCATATTACTGTTGTCCAAGTCCTCATTTCTAAAGTGGTTCCTCATTTCTAGTAAAGTGGTTGTATTTTAACAATGCCAGGTCAAGCCTACACCATGAACTGTATAGGTTATTGTCTGCTTTGGACTCAGCATACTGGACATATGATAGAATCATCCATCCATCCATTATCTTCCACTTTATCCCGCTAGTCGGGGTCATGGGGGGCTGGAGCCAATCCCGGCATCATAGGGCGAAGGTGGGGTACACCATGGACAGGTCGCCAGTCCATCGCATGGCCAACACACACTCACGCACACATTCACAC
>JAOVVH010000043.1:18148161-18158188 GCA_028566435.1 Scorpiodoras heckelii
CCACCCCCCCACCCCCGAGGGTTTGGTAACCAGGCTGATCAATAAAAAAAAATTCAGATCACACGCGTACTGACGTGCCGGTGACGCCGTGTGTTTTACTGCGCAATGAGCCATTGCGTAAAAGCGATCTGCGCGTCGCCGACCGTAAACTGCCCCGCCATTGCCATGGCGACGGGGAGGCTGCGGGGTTGCCAGAGAAACCGAGGCTCATTCTCGACCTCACGCGCTCTTCGAACATTTTTTTTTTTTTGCTCATTATAAATAAAAGGACACCACTGACCCAACAGCTGGGTTCAAATCAGTGACAAACAATAGTCATAATAAATGACTTAAAATGTGCAATAAGCACAAACACACCGCTTACATGATCTGCTCGGACCATAGAGAAGCCTAATCTTCAAGACTGCTGGAATTTCTATGGCTCTGTGGCAAACCCCCAGTGTACTCACACACAGACTTGTGGCATTTTAATCTGTATTGGTGCTGTCACATAGAAGTGTGTCCCCGGGGGAAGCACTGTGTATTGGGAACTGCTGAAATGTTCGATTCAATTTAGTTTTAATCATAACAATGGACATTGTCCCAAAGCAGCTTACAAAGACATAAAGTAGTCAATAGACAATAGAGAAATATAGTCAATGTCTCTATTCGTCCAAGCAACAGCGGTGGTCCTTTAACATAGCTTTCCCTATTTGAAACCTTGGCCATATGATTTCTTTAGAGTAGCTCTTCTTTATCATTTATCATTTATAATAAAATTTCTTCTCACTGTTACAAGGGTGTACTTCCAAACACACTGTTATAGGACACTGTATTTTCAGCTGCATTACTGAATTAGTTTCAAACCATGCCACAGTATAAACATCAGAATCTTTTGGTTTGACTAATACGTCACCTATAATCGTAGCTAATATCCCACGGAAACCTGCATGCTCTAGAGTGGATGGCAAGCAGTCAGACAGAGGATGTATGATTGTCTGGGCTGACATCACATGGGTGACTCTTAAGTGTCACATTTTCTGATTGACGAACTGATCCAGGCACAGAGTTAAAGCAATATATATTCCTAGCACAGTTTAGAGAAGCTTTATTAATCGTAAAGCAGCAGAGATGGTTTCTATTCTGTTCTGACCCCTGCTCAGATCTACCATGCTGCGTGGCTGGCTGCTGCTACAGCGGAGTTTAATTCCTGCTGTGGGTATGTAAGAAACACCTAGATGAACAGCTGGCCCGCAAGTCTGAAGTACTACAACGGCAAAGCACTAAAGAGAGCCGAGTCTTTAATTGTTCTTTTATGCCAGTTCTATGTTAAGCTCTCACACTGCAAACCTCATCAGAACGGATTTAAATCAGCTGGTGTAGCCCTTGAGGAAAGTTCTGTCTGCTTCAGAAACCTGCCACTTTGCATCACCGCCCTGCTTACTGAAAACGTTTGGGAAATTTTCAGGGCCTGTCACTTTTGCACATGACCAGACCCTGTCAGTGGAGGTGAGGTTGTATTACAAGCTCACTTGTCTCGGTAGCCCGTGTGCTTAACCTGCCTGTTCTCAAGCTCTAAAATATGTTCAGAATTGACAGCCATTCATTTTTTAACAGAGCAAATTCCCCCTTAATTCAATGGCATTGTTGTGTTTCCAGTTTTCAGCCGAATAACCTACAGCAAGTCAGCATGGACACAGGTTCAGAAGCTACATTTTTAATGTTCCATTTTAATAAGTCTGAAATGAACCCATTTTACTAATTATAGTACTTACTTTAATGCTAATTTGTGGGTTAGCCACTGGGGTTCTAGCAAACTGAAATAATACCTCAACGCAGAGATGGGGAATCAATACCATATAAATAAGTTAAATTGTCATGGGTATGTCAGTTTGGGTCATTGGCATGCCTATTTTAGGTTTATACTAATCAGTGTTACCTAGATGTTTTTTGTAGTGTGTTAACTTGTGGTCCATATAAATAGCAGCTCTATAAATATTCCTCAGTAAATCTCTCTTTGGGTTGTATTGTTTTATTTATTATAAATTTGTAAAGCCATATAATGTACTGGCTTCGATGTAGCTTGGTATTGCCATGATAAAAGGTCATTGAGGCTGTCTGGGATTTTACATACAGAGATGGAAAAACTGTAGGGTGTTCTTCAAATAGGCTGAAACAATCTACAAGCCAGTTTCCTTAGAAAGCTGCATGGCAGTTTACCTAAGAGAATGTATGAAATTATAAACACAAGGTAATTAGGTTTTTTTTGTTGGTGTGGTTTTACTATTTACTGCTCAATATAATTTTTTTTCATTTTCTTAGCAAAATTTTCTTTAGATGTGCCAAAGAAGTTAGAAGCAAAGTACTATAGGTATTCTACTAGGAAAGAACCTAAAAACTGAACACTCAGGATGCATCAAGACACCAATATAAGCTTACATTTACTGCATGGCCAAAAGTATGTGGCTAACTAATCATAACACCTATATTTGGGTTTTCCCTAAACACTTGCCACAAAGTTGGAAGCATGGAATTGTCTAGAATGTGTTTTTATGTTGTACCATTAAGATTTCCTTTCACTGGAAATAAGGGTGTATTTATTCTTCAAAGCGGAAAATGATGCCCTGTCACATTTTAGTCCAGGGTTCTCTTTGCATTCACACTGGTGTCTTTAAAGGCACTGATCCAAAAGAGATAAACAAATGGCACATGTGTGAGCTCACAACCTGATTGGATAGCTTTTATGACATTTTTTTGCTACCAAACTTTCATAACTTCCAGAACAAAGCTGTGTGCTGGGCTAATGAGTATGTAGGATTTGTGATTATTTGGAGGTGAGAGCTTATAAAACATATAAAGGAGTCAAACCAGCACCAGGAATTCCTCTGTTGTACACACCAATGAAGATACGCTGCAAGGAGATGGTGTTAAAAAATTTATGTATTGCCTCCTCATTGCTCAGTGTTCGCCCTCTGCTCATTTTGTTTTGTTAGCCTATAATGCTCTTTCTGCTCTTTCTAGGATAAAGAATGACGTTTTTAAGGTCGCATGACATCATATCTTGTGTTTGGTTTCATTAAATATATTTTTCTGTGCCTAGTTCATACTTCAGTCAAACCACATCAGCATCGATTTCGAAGGGTACCAAGACCCACCTGTTTAGATTGTATTGGGCCACTTGTTTGATGCGCACCAAGGTTCAGAATGCAGTGCTCACACTTGTTCAAATGAACTGCACTAAGAGAGCAGTTTCACCAGAATTTGTTTTAGTTGAACCAAACCTGTCAAGTCTGAACACACCCTGAGTGGGCCAAACCTGTTCCAGCATGACAATGCCCCTGTGCACGAAGTGAGATTCATAAAGTGGCCTGCACAGAGCTCTGGTTTTGACTGCACTGAACACCTATAGGATGAACTAGAATGATGGCATTGCACCAAGCCTCCTCGCCCGATATCAGTGCCTGGCCTTTTGCACGCTCTTGGCTGAATTGGCACAAGTTCCCACAGCCACTTTCCAAAACCTAATGAAAAGTCTTCCCAGAAGAACAGAGGCTGTTATAATAACAAAGTGGGAGCAACTCCTTATTATTCCCCACGGATTTGGAATGGGATGTTCACATACTTTTGGCCATAAAGTGTATATAGGTGTACCTTGAAACATAACCCTAGCACAGCTGTGATATATAACATGACTGGGACATTTCACCATTTTGTATCAGTCTGTTTATCCATGTTTGCAGCAAAAAAGAAACAATTTATTTGGCATATTGTATCCGAAATGTCAATTACACAATATTAATTTCTTCATTATAAATCTGCTGTATAAGAGCAATAATGCACTTGCAATCATGTGACTATACTCAATATCAGTATAACATGGCCGTGATTACCTGCGACCTCATGCCTACGGCCCTGCTGATATTCAGCATAACTGCACGCTTCTGCTTGTGCAGAATTGCCTAAATAATGTGTTGTTATTTCATGCTATTTATGGTGTGCTTCAGCTATACAAGTTAAAGTGGTGCTATTAAATCCTGTCTTTGGGCTCAGTGAAACATAAAAGTATATAGAATCAGTGCCAGCTGTTTTGTGGGGACGTTTAATCGTTTTTGTCATCTGTCAGAAAAGCCAGTGGCTTATTCATAAACTCTGCAAATACCTGGTGATGTGGGTGTAGGAATCCGAGCAGCTCTCTATGTCTTCTGCTGGGAACAGTGATGTAAGCAGTCCTGAACTCTCAGTCTCAGAGTAGCTTGATGAGGCACGGTACAATTTACTAGGCCATATCCCTCATCTTAAAACATAACTATTTAATATTCTCTCCTTCTGTCCCTGCCTGCTTCCTGTTTCCCGGCAGGCTTTTTATTACTTAGGAAATGTGGACTTCATTTAATATAAAATGTGCTAGAAAACAGAGTACCGCACATGAACTTAAGTAAAGTCTTCAGCCTCCTACAATTTTTCATCAAAAAATCCAACAGTGGACGTGACTAGCAGTGACTGCAGGTCAGAGTTTTACCTCTAGAATGTTGACGACCCACCATTTTCTGGGTTAAAATATAGAACAGCATTAAGATTTAGGCCATTAGCCTAGATTATGCAAACATCTTGAAATCAAAATCTGCATCAAAAGTGATTCAAAAGGAAGGAACAAAATGTACTTTTACAAAATCATACACAGTAAGTTATAGTTTATTATTCAGACAGAAGCAAAGGGTGTTCATGCTGCATACTGAATTTATTTAGCTTTCCACTGATTTTTCCTTTTTTTATGAATATATTTTGAAACTTGTGATTTTCAAAAGCTTCATCATTTTACACATTTTTGCATGTGCCTAAGGCTTTTGCACAGTACCGTACAGTTCATGAACATGAACATTACTTTGAAAGGATTGTAGGATATTCAGATAATCGCAATAATGTGTTTTTACACAGATCGCATGTATGCACATTTCAATATCCACCAGTTAATAGTAGTACATGACTGTTAGTAATTGGGAAACTGACTGTTTAAGTGACAGTTTAAATGTTAGAAACCTTTACCCTGCCATTTGTTTATGTATAATAAGCCGTCAGAGTTACTGTGATTTGTAGTGAACTGCTTATATTGCCCATGCAGTAGAAATTATATTCCATATAGAAATTATATATCAGCACGGGTACTGAGGTGTTACTGATGTGTAATATCTCATGTCGAGATGCAATCAGAGCAATCATGCAAAGTGCTGCCAACTTTTTCTTCCTTACATTTCACCTCAGCATTGTATGCTGTGTACTAATCCAGTGTTTTACAACCTTTGACATCTACAGTACACCATTAACAATAACCAGTGAAAACGTGTTAAACATGTACTAGTGTTTAAGTTTAATAGGAACCGTGGCTTGGACTAACTGCTGACAACAAAATGAACTTAAAAATAACAAAGATGGTACTTTTTTAAGGGTGTAAACCTCAGGCTTCTGCACAACACGATATCAGGTCACAAGGCAGCGGTTTGATATTTAACAATACCACTCAATATGCTATGATATGATACATCTTGAATTGGTTTAGTGGCCTCCAGTCGATGCCATTAATTGTAAATTATTTACAGATCAGCTTAAAATATTAATTATTTATTCTTTTTTTAAATAATTGATTTATGATTGTCAATGTCATCAGTTCATTTCAGTCACTGCCTTTTAAATCAATGCATTAATCTAACTCAGTGGATTGTGATCTTAGATACATAATATATATCAATCATAAACAATAAAATATGGTGGATGGTGTCAGATAGGGTTAGACCCCTTGCCAAAGCAATAACTGTGAACTTCAGCACAGTTATGGAGAAGCATTATGCAGATTAAGGAAACAGTAGCTTTGTGCTCTATTGTAAATCATAATGACATAATATCCTGAGTCTAACAGTGGAAACGAGTCTAAACGAGGAGGTAAAAATGGCAGGTGAGATCTTCCTTAGGTTAGTCTATATTTGGGAAATTCAGAATACTTTGTTTTCTTCCAGCCAAACAGTGAATCAGCAGGAAAGTCGAGTTCAGTGCATGTTAATGCCAAAATCCATACAGCTCATGCAAGCCAGAGAATGGACAGGTCATACGGCATGTCTTATAGTCATATGCTACATTTAGGTGCTATGATGTTTAAAGTTAGTTAAGCAGTACATAACAACATCCTGTTTCTTACCTTTCCTATGTATTAATTAAACATCATCACTTTACATCAGTCATGACATAGCATGCTTGTTTCTTGTCATCTCTCTAGCAGTGACGATGCTGTGCCTATTGTTCCATCCTGGAGGATGATGCCAAGATTATATTTATATAATTGCAGTGCCCCCAGGAATTAGTATTACACGCCGTAACTGGATTATAGTCTATACAGCAAAGCTGCATTATAATGACACAAACAGTTTATGAAAAGCTGGTCAAGATGATAATTTTCTGCCCAATAAGCAGAAACTGCTCATGAATTGGCTCACTGCCCTTTATTTCAGCTGTTCCAGACTAATATTTTCATTTTGACAAAGCTTTAATATCTCCTTACTGTTTGTACAAACTAGCAGCTGTGGAAATTAATCAGTTGCCTGAAATGGTGTTCTATTCACTGTTCCCATTGCTGAAAAAGTTATAACAACACTATATAGTTATATATATATATATATATCCTGATTGAAGTAAATGATTTTGCTATTTAAATCAGGTTGGCTCATCATAGTAGTGAAATTCTGATGCATAAACATGCACTATCCATATAAACTGAAGGACATTAAGGTAACCAATCTGAGCAGATGATCTTTCTGTCTTCCTCAATGAAGGTGCATATGAGTCTTCTGGCCACTGGGATACATAATTCATGCACTTCCACTATGTCCCAGAAAAATGGTGAGTTATATAGAGAATAGGGCATATTTTCAGAAAAGGAGCAACACAATCTTTGTGGAGTTTCACATGTTCTTATCGTGCCCTCGTGGAGTTCATCTGGGTTTTCCTCCTACCTCCAAAAAAGATGCAGATAGGTATCTTGGTGGCTCTGAGCTGTCACCCTAATATGGTCATTTTCTAGTGTTCATGTTATCCTTTGATGGACTGGCATCTCATTCATCTCTGTTCTAGCCCAGTGTTGCATGGTATGCTCCAGATCCACCGTGACCCTGATCAGAATTCAAGCGGTTACTGAATATGATATGAATGAATAAGGACAGTTTGAGGTTGAAAAGTTTCAAGCAACTCTGACCAAATTACTGTAGGTCTGGGTCTAATATCGAATTTTTATTTTAAAATTACATCCCGAACCTGCATACAGGCCAGCAAATGACTCTTACTCTCCTCTCAGCCAAGCTTCCTCAGGCCATGCTGCCTGCTGCATAGATCACATTCACTCCTGTGTACTGTGGTTCAACAGAATGATCAGTAAATCACCTCAGCAACTTCAAAGCCTCTTCTCACTTGCTGCAGGGTCTAAAGATTCACCAGGAACGTTCTTTCTACCTGCAAAAGGCTAAGCTGAGGTCACATAAGTAATCATGATGAAACCAGAAATGTCTCTACTTTACTATTGCAGCAGTATGTTCAGGATGCTGGCTGCTGCTGTAGCTGCTCCAGGAAGTCATATGCAAAGGAACATGATGATAATAAACAGTTGTTAATAGACAGTTGAACTGAACACAAATAGTATAACTAAGGGGAAGATTTGCAATAGTTTTTCTTGGTTCCACAGACCATGGTGTTGCTATGGATTAATTCCTGGTCTGAAAACAAACTAATTAAAGTTTTCTAAACTATGAAAGTAATTAGCATAAAGTGAGAAAGTCAGAAGATAAGCTCTGACCGGTGTGTGTAAACAAGCGAAAAAGAACAGACCGTTTGAGTAAGTAAAAAATATATTAAATGCTGTTCAGAAGTTAAAGGAACCTTGAATATTGTCTCCGGTTGTCTGCTTAGCCTGATGAGCATTAGCCATTTTCACCCCATGCACATTAATTTCTTAAAATGGACTATAATAACTCCAGACTCATAGTTAGTGCCTTGACTCCCATCAGTCCTCAGCCTAACACATTTGGATGAAGCAAAGCCTTTGTAAATTTATATTATTACTTCCTGGATCTGCTTCAAACAAGCCTCAGAGACGAGCCTAATTAAGCACCTAAACGCAGCTCGATACATACTGTCCACCAAAATGATTTTTCTTTTCAGTCAGGCTAAGAGCTGTAAATATTTTCCAATTTGTGCCCGTGTTTTTGACCTCTGTCATGCTATGCCAAGGTTGTGAGCTTTAATGCTTTGACTAGGAATGCTAATTAATGCTCAGGGTAGGTCATGCATGGCATACCCTGGACACTACTCTGGGAGTAAATTGCTCATAACCACATTGATCTGTGGCTCACTCATTTTAAAAGGCTAGTTCATTTAACACAGATGTCTCTAGAGCTCGCCATCAGAAGTGGTGAGGCTTGGAGTATGAGCTTGAAACATCACCTTGATTAAAGTAATCAAGTAACCTTTTTGAGCTCTTTAAAGTAGAACCATATTTTTGTGGTAGTGTTAGCAAAAACCAGCTAATCTCTTTGTCACATAAGTTATACTATGATTGAGAAACACTGCGAATTATTCAGTGCTTGTCACTTATCACATATCAGTGCACATTTGATAACAATGTGCTTGTTTTACATCACTGCTAAATGTGTTTATAATAACATTAAAGCCTCCACATTCAGTACTTGCCTCTGGATGTGTGTAGATGTGCATGTACATGTATTTATGTGCTTAAGGGTTATTTGTGTGTTCATGTGAATCTCCACTGGAGGGTTAACCGCGATGAGGCCGCATGCTTGTCAGAGACGAATGAGGCATTGTGAGAGTGACAGTTGCTATAAATAGTGGTCCAGCATCCATTTCTTCAATGCTGATTTCACATGGTCTACAGTGATACACATGACAGATGCAGCAGTGCTCCAGTGTTGTACAAGCACACTCTCAGGAGAGTAAATCATTTTCATAATGAGATGGAGCCGAGTAAGAATCAGCCGTACGTGATGAGTTCTGTGGCCCCTATGGAGTTAAATCAGACTCAACAGACCATGACCCTAAATACATGAGACATGAATGAAAAGACACAATTTGATGTTATTGTACACTGGTACTGAAATGATCTGAATATGATACCCACAGTTTTGTAATGGGTCACTTTTTACTGGTGTAAGAGTCTTGTGGTTGATGCAGCAATTAGTCTTTATTCCACTAAAGAGTAATAATGAAGCATATGGAACAAACTCCAGATTCGGCGATGTAGGTCTGAACAGCAAACATCTCAAGCCCTAACCATATGTACTTTTTAAAATGCCTCCTAGGCTCTTCATGTAAAATCATAATGGGCAACCTTTTGTTCTATTTCGTGTGATAATTAGGTTTCTGTCACCTGTAACCTGAGATGGTTCTTAATGGCCTAGCTGTTGCTTAACCTCAGTTGATTTCCTGACCCAGGTGTCAGAGCGATGTCAGGGTGTGGTCCTTTGCTTTGTTACTTTAATAAGAGTAGATTATGGTGACCACATGTTTGGTGGTGACCACGGCTGCTTTGTCGTGTTTCTTATATTCTTGGGCAGGATATATGGTAATTTCTTAGACTGTAATTTCTTATAATTTCTGAGGCTGATATTTGGATGGAGGATTTGCATATACTGTATTACGGTAATCAAGCACATAAATTTTTAAAGCCAAAAGCCTTTTTTTTTTTAAAGAAATGGAGCACATTATTTATGGCAGTATCTGTAATAATGAAGATCTTGATGTTTATTTAAACAAAACTGCATATTTTTTATACTGCTTCATAAATGTTATAATTACCTTTCAAATATTGTAATATATTTGGCAGTGGTAGTTATCATTTTGGACTTTATAACACTGTTTGGAATTGGACTGCTTAATGTGATTATTGGTCTGGTTTTTTGACACAGACCTGGCAACAAGGATCTTCTTTATTATTATTATTATTATTATTATTATTATTATTATTATTATTATTATTATTATTATTATTATTATTATT
>JAOVVH010000043.1:18211271-18221470 GCA_028566435.1 Scorpiodoras heckelii
CTCACAGAGTGCACAGTAAGTGAACACAGTGTTTAAAAACTCCAGCAGCACTGTTGTGTCTGATCCACTCATACCAGGACAACACACTAACACACCACCACCATGTCAGTGTCACTGTAGTGATGAGAATGATCCACCACCCAAATAGTACCAAAGTGCATGTATGTTGTAAGTGAAACTGAGAAAATGGACAATGAGTGTAGAGAAAAGGAGGTGGCCATAATGTTATGCCTGATTGGTGTATGTAGTTAGGAACCTATGCATGTTATTGAATGAATTTACACAACTAATCACAAGTAACATTGGGGTTAAATTGGAGGGGGTGTGCAGAGCAGAGTAGTGCTTCCCTGCATTAGGTTAATGTGAATAAAAGTAGGGTTGACCTCTGGTATCCTAATCTTAAATTCAAATTATACCATATCATAATGGTGACTATAAAGACATTGTAATACAGCTTGTCACCGCTTTGTAAAGAAATGCCTTCATTTCCAAAATGTTAAATGTTTTCCTTCATTGCATGCAGTTGGTAAATATTGTGCTTATACTTTATCATTAAAGCAAGATGTGTTGCTTTCAATAGTTTGGATGCTTTACTTTATCACATATCTCTACCAGAAAAGAATCAGATGACAGTTTCTTATTGTAACAGTGTAGGCCAGTATGTTGTACAGAGAACACAGCAGAACCTTGTGAGCGTTTTTTATTTTGGCACGGCAGTCAGTCAGTAACGTAAAACTTTTCAAAGCAAATATCTTGGCAGCTTTACAGCTCACTCACCGCTTTATGCTTGACTCTCTTCAGAGCTCACACATTCAGCTCACTGCTCAGGAAGAGAAAGAGAATGAGAGAGAGAGAGTGAGAGAGAAGCAGACAGAGAGAGAGAGAAAGAGACATCACATAAATATACATGGGAGTTGAGCAGGGCTCAGGTGTGCCATGTTAGTCAGTACCCCTCTAGCTTATTCCCAAACACCACCATACCAGTAAAGAACCACAGCAGACCACTGCTACACTTATCATTTCAACAACAAAAAGGGAATGATTAACTTAACATCCATCACAACCTATGTACAACTGTTAACAAAAGATGTGGTACTAAAACTTTGTCATTTAATCAGTGTTTTAACAAGAAGTATACAGAACATCATTAACCCTTATTTTTGTTGCATAGTATGTTGGTGTGTTTCTTACATAAGTCATGTGGCCTAGTTCTTGAAATTGTGTCAAAATAAGGTAAAAAAAAATCAGTTCACTCCTACTTTGTCCTTGGTATTTTAAAAAAAGCTGCACTAAAAAGCAGAGCATAGCAGTGCAGCATGCAGAAGCAGTGTGTGCTTATCACATCTGATCTACTACAATAGACTACAACGAGTTTCACTGTCACTGTTATTTACCTGCCTACCATCACACAGTGGTGACTGGCTTATGACTCATTCACTATTTGTTTGGGCACTGAAGCTTGGCAAGATCAGATTAACCATCTGATTTTTCTGTTTAGAGCATTGTGAGATTTATCATTCAAACAGAAAACAGAAACAAACACTTGGCTTTGCAATGTGCCCATGTGTACGCAATGGGTCTACATTTTTGCAGTATTAGTAGTACAGCAACTCTGATAATATTCAACCCCCCAATCCCACCCGGCCCCACACACACTAAGTGTGTGTAAACCACTTGAGTAAACAGGTAGTTTGGGGGGATGGGGGGGGTGGAGGCTGGAAAAGGAAATGCCTAATTGGTACTTTCCTAGACCTGTTCTCCTTGGACTTCACCAACAGGAGGTCTAATCGTTTTTTTGTTACAAATTTTATATCTCAAATTCCCTCAAATTATATTTCAAACATGAAGAAAGCTTTTGGAAAAATATTTGGCTTTGCTATGAACTTGACCTGTGCGAACCAATTCCAAAATCTACCCAGTTCATCTTCTGGTTACAGATAATTCCATATAAATCCTACAATCCTTCAACCACTTGTTCATGAGATATAGTGAAAATAATCTTGGAGGCGTGGACAAATTGTTCATAAAGACAACTTCTTTCTTTCTTCTGCAGTTGACCACAGAAGCTGCAACTAATATTAAGTAGTATGTAGTCAATTAATTATGAAAATTTGACAGGTGCTTTATCATCTGGACATCTACAGAACCTGTAGTGAGATAAATTCAGTCCTTATTAGGATGAAGACAAATAGATTGAAATGTTATTTCAATTTCCATTATATCAGTGTTGAGAATGCAAAAAGTTACACCGATCAGCCATAACATTAAAACCACTGACAGACAATGTGAATATAAACTCAGCATCACTGTCCTGATATTGTTAACATAATACATAATAATTCTTCTTAAAGACTTTCACCTCCTACCACCCAATTTAACTCAGTTTCTTACTGACCAAACCAAATGTTCACAATGGTTATTTTCAGTTTTGGTCATATTTAAGGAAATAAAAAATGATTTTCCCACAAATGTATTTTCCATCTATGTGACATGTCTATCATTCACATTTTTCCTCTGTTTGTATCAACTGTCACTGCTATATCCTGTTTGTCTCCATTGTCATCCATCTCATGTTTCTGTCTCTCTGCTCTTCCTGTTGCTGTTTCACTTACCTGTCTGCAGTGTAGTCCTGGCAATATAGTGACAGTAATCAGCAACTGTCACCTGAAGATATCACTAAAATTAAATGAGTTCTGGTGGCCAGTTTCTATTAAAAATAATTTCTGTGTCTATCAAGATATTATGCTTTATGCTCTGCTATGACAGGAGGTTAATTGACCACTAGTGACACAAAAAAAGTCAAATGAAAAGTGAAGCAACTGATGTTCCATCATAGTGTTTTCACTGTGAAACGATGTGAAAGTAAAAATGATGTTTCTCTCTGTGACAGACATTTACCTATACAATGACTTACCATCACATTGGTAACTAGCTACGTAGCTCATGCCCCCATGTTGCACCATGACGCCATGACAAAAGACAGGACGTCCCACCACAGCAACAAAGTCCAGAGGGTGGAGTCATACCTGATCCAGGCTGACCAAAAGTCCAGGGGTGGAAGCACTCCAGTGTGTTTCAGATTGGATCAGTGTGCTTGTTATTCTGAGTTGCACATGGGATAGTTAAGGATTATATGAGGAGTTGGATAAGGTCCAGCTCCAACCCCTGGACTTTTGGTCCTGCAGCGACGTAGAGCAACCTAAGGCACAAGAGGCCTAGGAATTGCTGCTGGTATGATATCAGGGCAAAGAGTAGTGCTGAAGGATTTCACTAAGTAAACGTGTATGTGTTCTAACAAAGAGCCTTTGCTTAAAAAAAGCAGGGAGCTGCGTAAACCGCCACCATGCCTATACTACCGTCCCATGAAGCAGCGTTTTCAAGGAGCAACTCATTTCCAGTTCTGTCCAGCTGACCTCGTGTGTCTAGAAGGAAGCGGTGGCAATATAAGAGCTTCATTTGAGCTCCTTCGCGCAAACGACACTGAGCTTCGGAGTGCTGAACTCCCGACCTTTAAATGCGTCAAAGTCGAAATGGCACCGTGGGCTATATATGGGAGTGACTCCTCATTCCTCAATCATTTGCCCGCATCTGTGAAGTGCTAGTGCATGCCTTAAGAGTCAGATATGCCTCAGCGGAGAGGCACTGCGAGAAACGCAAATGTCAGCACCGCGTCCGTGACGCACAGCGCGCGCCAGACAGAGCGCATATTAACGCGAACACGGCGCTCTCACGCCTCCAGGTCTTGCGCGGGAAATGCAAGACAGTTACGCACGCTGGAATCAGGCAGTCCACCTTTATTTTAACACGACAACAGACTCATCCGGTGAACAAGAACCACCGATATTAAATGATCAAATGCGATTTCGTTAACAGGTGTTTTCTTGTGGCTGCGCATTACAGCGCACTCGCTCCGTCGCTCCGTTTATTCACTTTCTCTCCCACTCACTCGCTCACTCACTCACTCACTCACTCACTCAGTCAGTCTCTGTGCTTCTGTTCCTCCCATGTGATGCCGTGAATGTTTTGGTGGCATCATGTGAAGCGTGTTGTGAGGATCTGGACAGAACTGGGTGCTGTGCTCAGAGACTGAGAGCTTTTGGAGCGGGAGGCTGCGGGGTGTCGGACGTGGACGCTGTCGATCCTTTGCAGAAGATTAAAATGCATCATCCGGGAGAGAAGCGCAGCTTGATTTCACTGCTGAAAGGAGTGTAAACTCTTAAGTTAGACTTTTACAGTACTGGCGCAACTTAGAGCAGTTCATTGTCTGATTAACACCCCCCCCAAACACACACACACACACACTTTTTCACCACGAGAGATGACGGCTGCTCTTCTATGCGGAGTCGGATGTGAGCGGGTTAACAGATCGGTGTGAAAAACTCGGGCTCAGGAGGAACGGAGCGGAGAAATCAGCCTCTCTCAGCGCGCGCTTCTGGGCGGCTCGTCGCCACACTGGCCATGGCGGCGGCGATCGCGAGCTCCCTGATCCGGCAGAAAAGGCAGGCGAGGGAGCGCGAGAAGTCCAACGCCTGCCGCTGCGCCAGCAGCCCGAACAAAGCCAAAAGTGCCTGCGAGAAACCGAGCCGCCTCAGCGTCTTCTCCCGGGTCAAACTCTTCGGGTCTAAGAAGCGCCGGAGGAGACGACCAGGTGCTCAGAGACGCTCATGTCATCACCATCATCCTGTCCACGACCTCCGTAACCACCATAGGATTTCTCATGTTCGGTTAGACTCATCATCATTCACACTTCCTCATGTGTAGCCATTCCTCACGAACTAATCCCCATCAGTTCATCACCTCTTCATACCCTCTTTCCTCATCTCCATCAAGTCATCATTTTGCATCTCCACCATTGTTTTATATGTAGCAGTGTTCGGCTTGTGCATAAACTTGATCAGGATTGATAAAGTGTGAACCCGTGATTGTCGTGTGCAGAACATGCAGCAGAATTACATAACGCCAAAGCTGCGTTCATTCATCTCAGGGTGACGATATGAACGTTAATGTACAAATGTTTATTCTGAAGCTGCTTAGACAATGTACACTTGCAGTCATTGGTTGCAGGGAGAATCCTAGCACTGCTTTGTGTGTGTGTGTGTGTGTGTGTACACGTGTGTTAAGTGAGGGTGAGACAACAAGGACCCAGTTAAGCAGGTTTTGAACAAAAAAATGTATGGCTTGATCACCTCGCTTCCACAGTGTTAAACCATTAACACACAGTTTTATCATTGTAAAACTGGTTCCTTGATGTAAGTGGGTGCTGCAGAGTTCATAGTGTGACTCATCTTTCTCTTTTAACTTGATATACTGAGTGCCATTGGTTTTCTTACATCCATTTTTTTACATCACAATTTTTTACACAATTCTATCATTTACGTGGCAATTAAAATGCAGGTATTTAATGCAAAGTCAACTAATGGAGTGTCTTGACTTTTTTCTCTTTCCGCCACTGATTTCTGTTCATTCCTGTTGTATACAATGAAATCTGAGCATAATATAGGATTTTCAAAAGTCCACACCGATGTTTTTGTATTCAACAATGTATTCCTCATTGCATCTGTACAAGCAAGCTCATGCCTATTCAGAAAGTGTGTGAAGTGTCAGAACCGAGATTTCCTTTTAATCTATCATTGTTATCACCAGTATCAACATGAATATGACAACTGCGAATAATATAAGTATATAATATCAAATAATGTTTCTTGCACTCGTTGATGCTAGTGTTTAGGGTCAAACAGAGCTTGGGCATCAGCAATCAGCCCACTTTCAGTGAAAATGATCTTTATTATCATCAAAGTATTATCTTGATTTCTTTGTTATTGTACATCATTGTACAGTGGTGATTGTAGTAAACTTTGTGTATTTACTTCAGTGGACACTTATGGCCACTGTCTAAACGGAAAGACATATATTTTAATATGTTGGCTATCAGCATAAGTATCTCATGTGGGAGAGGACAGCAGTTAATTTTAGACTCGGCTCTCAGCACACAGGAGCATTCTTGTATTTCCTATTGTAAAGCCTAGACTAAAGTAGCTTCAAATATGGTAATGAGTCCTTGTTTTGGCATACAGTGATAAGCTGATGTTTACTATGTGCACATATATCCATATATTCTACCATTTTTGTATACTGCATACATATTTTCATAATATTGTATATTATGTATATATGACTTTTTAATTCTTGAAATTGTTATTTTTTTATACAGTGACCCTAAACTCCTTAATCATTACTATTGATGCATAAATTGTATGCATTTATGCGCATATGCAATGCAAATGCCATGCAAATGATGTTAAATTCAGGCATGTGTAATGAAAACATATTCAGAACTACTGTTTATATTCATAGGAAGATCATTAGGGACATCAAAAACAACAGATGAATGTAACATATACAAGCACCCAGATAGAAAGTGAGCTGTAATTATCTCACATGGCACTGACGCTTATGCTTACATGCATGCACAAACACATCCAGACCTACAGTTCGGTATGGATGGGGGTTTCCAGATTACCTGTCCTATTCTCTATGGCCTCGTGGTTTAAGCTTTGACATGGTACATTTTTTAAGCGTTTTATTTCAGCTACTATTTGCTCAAACTCAAAAGCAGGCGCCACGATGCAATTCTCATGAAGATGCTCATTCTTTCAGTTCCTTAGAGAATAAAAGGCAATCTTCATGCTTTATCCCCTAGTCCCAGGATGACTATTACCTACTGAGGATTTACAGCAATTCTAATGTAGCAAAATCCTCTGAAGCTCCATCTTTGCATCAAAATCTGTACTTGTGCCTCTTATTAGATCCAGGGCAAAATTCTGAACAGAACTAATGGAGCACAAAGTAGCTATGGCATGTGAATTACCAGGGCATCTCCTTGGAGAAGAAACAGTGGCTGAAAGGTAGGACAGATGACGGAGGAGATATAAAAAAAGGGGGGGGGGGTTGAATAATATGGTAGAAAACACCAGTATAAAAAACGAAAGGAAGTGAAGCCAGGTAATGATGGTGAAATGTAGTGAAATACTCACATAATTAAGGCAAGATTACAGGCAACCAGTACGTAAAAACAGCATATCTTTAGAAAGGCTTTAAAATTTGTGGCTCTTTATGCAGTGCATGATATTTTTTTCTCTAGCTCTGATTTGTTTTTGTGGTGGAAGCCCCTAAACTGTGCCTGATGCTACACACCCAGTCACACTTCAACATTTATTACACCAATGTTTGCCTCACAGTCTCTCTCTCTCTCTCTCTCTCTCTCTCTCTCTCTCTCTCTCTCTCTCTCTCTCTCTCTCTCTCTCTCTCTCTGTCTATCCCACAGAGCCCCAGCTGAAGGGGATTGTGACGAAGCTGTACAGCCGGCAGGGCTTCCATTTGCAACTCCAGGCAGATGGAACCATTGATGGAACTAAAGAGGAGGATAGCAGTTTCAGTAAGTCAGCTGGAGGCTTCCTTTGGCTTTCCGAATCCATTGCTCACTGTGTGCTGAAATGAAATCACCTCCCATAAACACACCTTGTTCATGGTACTTCAAAAGAGAGAGTTTCCCTTTGATATGTCAGCCTTTGTTGCATTGTTAGGTGGTGCTGGTGTTTTCTCCGAAATGGAGCTCTGCCCCTTTCATACATCCATTTTACTCTCTCTCTCTCTCTCTCTCTCTCTCTCTCTCTCTCTCTCTCTCTCTCTCTCTCGGTCTCACACTAACACCTTCATACACACACATGCCTAACATTGTTGTATTTCTCTAAAATATTGAAGGTGAATGTGCTACTATCGAGAACAAAAAATAAATAAATAAAATTCAAGGACCAGTCTGTTCTTAAGTTAAACTATCATTTTCTTTGCACTTGAACATCAGAAGCACTGGCTTATTCCTCAAACACGCAAATGTTTGAGTGCTGAAATTAATGTGTGAACTCTGATGCAACTGTCATATGAAGTGGATTTCTGCCCTCCACCAGTCTCTTATTTACTTTTTTTCTTTCAATTTCCATTTTTCTACATCATTTGAACACAGCAGCTGCCCTTAATGTGGTTTGAACCTTTCATGACAGAAATAATCCAAATGACTTGGAATGCAGTCTTTCTAAATGAACTTACATTAAAATTGAAGAGCTATGGTACCCTCTCCTGTAAACCTGCCATTTTGGAGATATGCCACATTTACATGCATGCCTCATCATGTACACAAAGCATGACCTCATTTATAAAGTGTAGTGGGAAAACAGAATCCATGGTGCAGAAGCAAAAAAATCTACGTAGAAAAAATTATATTATCAGTCTAATCTTAAGGGAGGTTCTAGGTCTTTGTGCAGACAAGGAAAAAGCAGCCTGTCATTGCATGGAAATTCACAGAAAAGCTCACATTATGTTTTCTCCGTACAGATCATTATTAAGAATAGAAAAGACAATAGGATATTATTCAGAAGAACGAGAGCAAGGGAGCATGGAAGATAAACTCTATTTAAAGGAATAAATGAAAGAAATGAACAAAAGTGTGAATAAGTCTTCACAAGGGGGATTAAGAACAAAGAAAATAAAAAAAAACAGTTAGATAACCTATCATATAGCCTATAGAATAAAATTGCCAGAATTATTGTTACTGTTGCTGCTCTTGATCTTTCAAATGATGAGAATGGTAATTTAACTCGAACTGTTTGAAATGCTATACTAAAATTGACTTAATCTCCAAAAGACAAATATGCAAAAGATAAAAGTGGACGAATACCAGAACTACTAGAATGTACACTCGTTATATAATCAAAATTGATCTTTTGGCACATTGCTGAATAAGAGTCATTTTATTTTATAGATTTGTTCACTTTGGTGGAGAAGACATGCATTAGTAAAATTAGACCTTCCTGACCTGAATTAACCTAAAAGAGTTATTGGTTATAAAATTTGTTTTATTAAAATGAAATACTACTATGAAGGATTTTGCTTTTTTTTGCATGCATGCATTTAGCATATTTAACTCATAACTCTTAACATTGTTTAATGCTAGCCTTACTGACCAGTTCATCATCGTTCCAGTTAATCACATCTGTTTGCTGATGTCATGTCAGGAGATATTTGCTCAGAAACCCGGGAACACATTTCGATTGATCAGTGTGTCTAGAGAACTTTTTGCAAATATGACTCAAATGTGAAAATGGATTTGCTTGGAAAAAGGATTCATAGGGTTTTATCAACTCGGCTAAAACAGACCTAGGTCACTGGTCAGAAAAAGGGCCCTGTGTCATTCAGAACATTCTCTTCACTCTGCTTTATGCTGATTTCCGCTCTTAGGCATTGGGTGGGTAGTCAGTAGTGTCAAGACTGTTATCTTGTCCCTTGCACTTTCAGTTATCTTTGTCAGGCTCCCTAAGCAGAGTGTGTCCTAACAGAGAAGGAATAATCTGGCAAATATGTCAGAGAGCCACTGACGCTGAGACATAAAGCAAATGGCACATGTTTGGCATCTGTGCTCTATCACATTGCCACTACTGGATATGACATCCTACAGCCTGTAAATGAGCAGATGCTTTTCTGTAAATGAACATGGGTTATGGGCAGATTGGATGGCCCTATGGGGTATTTAATTTCTTTCCTCTCAGGCAAGGGCTCTTAATGTTAAAAGGTAGTGCTCATCAAGCTTTATGGCTGTTTCATGATTATGTACTAATTGCATACTGATTTGATACCTGAACTAATCTGCTTTACCAAAACTGAATTGCACCTGCCTTTACATTAAAGCCCATGTTATTTATTTTGGATTATGGCTGCAGCTAGTAAATACACAACCAGCATCATATTACAGAGATGAATGGGAATCCACATGTATTTGCTTTGTGACTAGAGGCTTTATGCACAAGTCTGCCCTAATTGTCTGTCTCAGCCACTCCCTATTTCCAAGCCCCTACTGGCTTGCTTGGGCAGTGAAAATTATCTGGCATGAAAAGTATTGAATTATGTAACAGCTTGCTTCCTTTTCTCATCAAATGCTAATATGGAGAGACAGAAAAGTGGTTGCTAGAGTGGAGAAGTTGGAAAAATGATAGCTTCTATCTCTCACACTGCCAAAATAGCATTGTTAGGAGCTGGCTGCCTTTGTCTCCATAGAAACAGCAATTTAGTCCTCTTGGTGTGTGTGTGTGTGTGTGTGTGTGTGTGTGTGTGTGTGTGTGTGTGTGTGTGTGTGTGTGTGTGTGTGTGTG
>JAOVVH010000043.1:18228704-18249704 GCA_028566435.1 Scorpiodoras heckelii
ATATATACAGTAATACTGGTAAGAGTAACACCGGGAGAGCCAGTGCCTAGCCGGCGGCATAGGGCGCAAGGCAGGATCAACCCTAGACAGGATGCCAATCCATCGTAGGTCACACAATGACCATTCCAATCAGAAATAAATTCATAAGTATTGTGCTATTGATTCTTCCATGAATTGCAAAGTGTGCCTTTCATATAAAGTACTTTAATAATGCAATTAAAGTTAAAAAAGTTGCTAGTTTGCTAGTGTCTGAGTATAATAGCTGTTGGTTTTGAGATTTCAGAGAGAAACCTGGCTTGCAAACACAAGCTTGACAAACAGAGAAGAAGATAATAATATAGTTTACAGAATGAAATTTTCTACCTTAATTGTCTCTATGTAAGTTCAAGGACTTTTAAGTGTTAAACTGAAATATTGACTGCTGTTTTTCAAAATACACTATATTCATAAATGTAAAATATGTCTGTGTAAGAGTAGTTGCTGTTTAGTGGTCCAGTTGTGAACATTTAATTGCACATGAGACTAGAGCAAAGTTGTTGTTTCTGTTATATAAAGCCCATAGGTTAGAGCGTTATGTAACCATGATAGGCACACATGGTAATGTGTTCTTATTTCTCAGAAGCTGATGCTAGTCTCTAAATTCTCCCTGCATGCCAGACCAGCCTTGGGTAGCTGGCTGCTGTACTTTCTCTCCTGGCACAAGGAGCCGGTGTGAAAGGGAGAGATTGTTAGCTTTCTGGCTTATGGCATGGGAGGCAGACAAAGGTGCAAGGCAATTTGGCAGTTTCAGTGGTTCCATACCGGCAGAGCTCCAGCATGGCTCACTAACTCTATTGAAAAGCGTTTGAAAAGAGAGAGAATAAATGTTACAGCGTGAATGCACATAATAAAAATCCAAGAACATTTTTTTTAGCAGTGGTTTGAATCCATTTACCTGCAAAAAAGGACAGATCCAGGAAAAATAAAAAATAAAAAAGCACAATCTAGCTGATAATTGTTAGTCTTATCAGTGTTGCATTTTGAATGTATGTAGTCTTCTGGCAGGCATTTCAGAAAAACTGACTGAACAGAGGTTTGGTTATCTAACTATTATCACTGTTTATACACCTATAACTGTTGTTGTTGATGATGATTTGATGCAGAGTAATAAGTACCATAAAATGAAACAATAGCTTTAATATAGACTTTATTGCAAATAAATTTAGCAAACTGTAAATGTTACCTATAAACATTTTGCCCCAGTTTTCCCTGGAGAAGCTGTTTTCTGCTTAGTGTTACTTTAGGCCTTCTGCTAATCCTGATTGCCTTGTCTTTGCCCATCTCTTCTGCTGATGTCTTTTCAGACTTCATCAATTTGTTTTAATTAGCCGCTTCACCCCTCTGATTTGTTGGTGACACAGAGCTTTTACATACTGAAGTACTATACAGGTTGGATCTGCAAAACATTGTTAAACTGACATTATTATGCCAAATAATAGTAGATTTTGGGTTGTTCATTTATCTTTATTTTAAATCCTGCTATTTATATCAATATTTGATATTAAAGACTGATTAAAGCAGGGACCATTTTAAGTGGACGATAACGTACATGGACCCCTTCAGTACAGATTTAAGAGCATAATTCAACAATTCACACAATTTAAATTTTAATGTATAAAATAACTCTGAAAATTAAATAGTACATGTAATTACTTTGATAAGTTTGGGTTGTTTCATGAGCCCTTGTGGATCCCTGGACCCCATTTTCACTTTGATTTCACTAAACATTTCAAGTACACTAAAGACGCTAGATAATTGTAGATCATACTTGTACACACATAATGAACATTATGCTTAAAGTGTGCATAACAATTAAACAATTAATGCTTAAACAATTTCTTAAATTGTACAAACACTTTTTAGTTGTTTTAACTATGCTAAAATAGAAGCATTTTAATTATACTTTGGTACACTTTATGCTATTGTGTTGGTATTTACACTGTGTATGAATATACTGTGTATACATACTATGTATGTGTACTCAGTATTTATATTATGTATGTATTGGTGTATGTGTACGTATATTATTGTAAGTATTACACTACTGTTGTGCGTTCAATATGTTAGAAATGTACTAAAACATTTACTATGAATGCAGCAGCATATTTATCTTCTCATCTAGGTTGTTTACATTTTAAAAAGTACATAAAAAGATGCCAATATAGAGTATGTATACATTTATCTGCCAACATACCGCACATAAAACATTTCTGTGAGCATTCAATCCTTCAGATATACTGTAACTCAACATTGTAACCTTCAGCCTTGACCGAGCCACACTTTCATACAGGAAGTACTATTTTGAATGCATTTTGCTACGATACATTCTGTGCACTTTCTATATAAAAACATATGCTTGGCAGTAAACGTAATCTAAAATTCAGTGAATGTAAACAAGTTAACACAAGGGGTGGAGATGTTCACATGTTCGCAGAGAAAACACAGATGTGGAGGGTAGACAAGGAAAAGCAAAAATTTTTGAAATAAAGAAAGTTACATATTAACAATAAATTTCCCTTCCCTAATAAGTCTTTACAAACATCAATCTCAAACAAAACAGCGTTGAAATTAACCAGTTTTTTGGACCCAGTAATCTTATGACAGTTATAGATTGAAGACAGCATCAAATCTAAATGAAATAATTGTTTAATGTTTTATAATTTTTTGTTTTAATGCTTTATTTTCTTTATAAAGTATATTATAATAAGACTTGTAAATTTTACTTGAAAGCGAATTTTGCTTAAGTATGCTCAAATTACTATAGTGTGTGCAACACTGCAAAAAATAATTGCTAAATAAGTGTCTAATAAGTGTATTGATTAATTAATTTAAACAAAATTTTATCTAAAAGCATATTTCATAATAATCTATACAAAAGTATGATCAACATACTTGCTAGGATTTTAGTTCAGTGTTTTTACAGTACATTTAAAGTACATTGCCAAATTTCAGTATATTTAAAAAAGCAAGAAAATAATTTTGAACAGATTTCATAGGCACAACATAACATGTTACAGGTACCAGAATACCCATACCAACATAAGTTTGAATTGCAACTTCTTACTAAAATGCTCTAAGAAGACAACATGAAGACAGTATGAAGTCTGTCTGTGTGTCTGTCCTGCGATGGACTGGTGAGTCCAGAGTGCTTCACTTCCTTCTGCCCAGTGAGCAATGGGATAGGTTCTAGCACTCCCCATGACTCAGTAGCAGGATAAGAAGCTTAGATAATGAATGAACGAATGAATGAATGTTTACACACCATTTGACCACCTATCATAATTTGGATAATACTGTAATATCTGTGAAATGTCACACACCAAATGTCTTGATGCTTCAAATGAATTTCCTTTGTTGTTGTTGACTAAATGATATATAAATCGTATGCTTTCATCTGTACACAAGAACTGCAGATTAAATGAACAGGAAAGGTTTGATGATTTAATATACTCAAGCTCATGAGATTTCAAAGAGGAGAAACATTTGGAAAAATATCTCATTTCTGTTTATATGAGTGGGCATGTAGCCTTCCATGAGCCGAATGTCAATATGGATGTCAGCATTCGCTAATTACTCAGCCTGTTTATGCGTTACAGCCTCCTGAACACTTCTGTACCAAGAGCTACATGGACACAGACTGTACTGTTGGAAATGTGCTATTTTTATTCGTTCTTTATGCAGATTAGTTAATGCCTGTCTTTCTGTGTCTCCTGTGCAGCAATGTTCAACCTCATCCCAGTGGGTCTGCGAGTGGTAGCCATCCAGGGCGTGCAGACCAAACTGTACCTGGCCATGAACAGTGAAGGCTACCTGTACACATCAGTAAGTAGCTTCAGAATCTTAAACAAGAGGGGAGGGACACAGCAGGCAAGCAATGCAAGGAGGTCTCCCTTGTGCATACAATTTTAAAAAGTGTACAAGAAACACATATAGCATGCACGACAGTGACATTTTAGGTGATATAGTTCTGCCTCCAGACACCACAAACTTGAACACGCACAACAAAACTTGCATCCATGTATACTATCTCTGGTTTGAAAACATTTATCAGTCCTTTGTGGCATTCTGGAAATGTCAAATGTACCAACAACATATACTTGCACACTGACTTTCATAAACACTCCTCCCTCTCTCACTTCACTTACGCATTTACAGCACTGTAAAAAAAATATGATGCATGTGCTCCTGATTACTCCTTCACTCCATATGGCTGCCAGTCAGTACTGAAGTCTGTTCAGCTGGTCTGCTGAATCAGATTATGTTTGCACTACAGTCATATGGATGCATTATATCCTAGCAGTATTTAATGTAGATAACACACAGTAATTTTCTAGCTGAGAAGGTGAGTGATGTTTATTAACTCATGTCATTTTGCTCCATCTAAAGCCTGGTTTATGGTTTGCTTCTGAGAACCACCTCTTCAGAGAAACAAGGGGGAGGGAGTAGTAAACAGGACCATGAATATCTTAAGCACAGTTTGAACAGAGCAAAAGTTGGCTCTCTGGCACTAGCACTAGTTGCTATGGTGATGCAAACATGAACTATTCCCTACCACATTCTCATGAAGACCTGCATACACTCTATATTTCTGCCATGACAGAAAATGATTTGCAAAACAGGACTAACAAATATGTTTGGATCAACTCTGTGAGTGACACAGCTGACGTTGCATTTCTGATTAAAAAATGTTCAGGCATAAATAATATGATCATCTGCCTGAATCCTGCAAAGACCTTCCTCCGTCCCTGCAACAGTGGTGGGCGTACGTGGAGAAAATGACAGCAAGCCATGATTCTAACCGGACTGAAGCAGAGTGAGAGTTTCTAAGAAAAGATCTCCAGGTGGCTGCTGTTTACTGCAGTGCCTTCTTCTTACCACATATGCACACTATTATTTCCCTCTTCTCCTACATTTAATAAACATCCTCCATATGATAAATTGTCAGAGTGATGAGACTGAAAACTCTGTAGCGCATAACCAGCACGCGTAATACTGTATAAGGAAACAGGAGTGAGGACTTCTTATACTGATCTAATTATAGCACCAGTGCATCTCTTACCAACTTTGTAACACACTTTAATGGAGCTGCAGATGCTTCATGATGCTTTAATGCTATTTCTGCTATATGCTATGCAGTGTATTATGATTCATCTCTACATGTTGTGAAGAGGCATGTGACCAGATTGCAATGAATGATAAAGCAGGGTACAAAGCTTCTATAAAGATCAGTGCTACGCAAACGGGGTAGCAGAGAAGGAATGAAACAAGCACACACTCATACACGCACGAACTCACATGTACAGACATGCGTGCACACACAGAATACTTAACTCCACTCACCACCAGTCCTCTGTTCCCACTATGTGCTTTTAAACGATGAGAGCCGCAGTGTGGGTGATTAAGTTGTAAGCGCAGACATGGTCATTAAATCGAGAAAAAAAAAGACACTCTAATCTCCACATCCACAACATTATGGTACACCAGGACAACCCTGTGTTAGGTAGAGACAGGCTGTATTTACCTGACAGCTGTGCAATAAGCAGCTGAATTGGACAATTATATAGGCGTTTATGCGTTATTATGACTTCAGACAATAAAATAAGGGGTAAAGACACACACAAGTATTTGAAGGTTTGCCCAATGTCAAGTTATCATCCTCAGGGGATACATAAACCAAGCTCATGTTCATTTGCTTTTAAAATACTGTTCAGCATCTACTGTGTCCTGTGTCTTTAGTGTAATTTGGCAAGCAATTACCTATTGGAGACATTGAGTAAAAACTATGATGCATTATGTGTTGAATTTGTATGATGATGCCAGTGATTTGTTTAATTCTCTGATGTACGCCTGAGATGATCAGGTGCTCAGTGGGTGGAGAGCTTTCAAATGGCCTGAGAGCTAGAAAATGGCCTAGAGTGTGTCTGGAGTTTCTGTGAATCTGTTCAGCTTTGTGAATCTGCTCCGATAAAGCCTGAGATTAGCATGGCAAATTGGGTGACTAATAAAAACCTAGGGTGTGTGTTTGTGTGTAGAGCTCATTGTAAACTTAAGAAATGTGGGCACCCTTCAATGGCCAACATTTTGCCAAACAAAAACAAATACCAAATCAGTGTTAAGTGATGGCCAGTGGGTCTATAGTTTAAAAAGTTGAAGAGGACAGTCCACATGCATAAAATTATGAAAGGGGCTTAAAAATGTTGTGCAAGGAAGAGTGGTCCACATGAGTACCAACATTTTAGAAAGTACAGGAAGAGGATATAACTTTGAAAACAACTAGGGTTTTTATTTTTGGAAAAGATGAAAAAATACTGTGTTGAGGTCTTCTGAGTGTTGGTGTGTGCCTTATCTTCTGGAGATCATAAGCTCAAATTCTGATGATGAGAGCAAAATTGGTTGTGCTCTCAGGTTAGGAGGGATAGAATACTGTCTTCCCTGTCAATCACAACAACATTAGCCAATCATAGGCATCTGTGAGTACATATTAGGAATGTGGAAGATAACAGATAGCGATTTTGTTCCGAGTATGTTAAGCTGCCCTGTGATGCAGTATGTGCAGTGGTACAAAAACATGTGGTTGGATGGTTTCACGTGTCTCGGAGGAAGCATGTTGTTTGATAGCTGTGAACAGGCTGGTGGGTGGAAATTGTATGAGGAGGCTGGTGGGTCGAATTGGTCCATGCTTGGGAGAAAATCGGGGGAGAAATTTTTTTTTTAATTGTGTTGAACTAACACTATACTCCTCAAATGTCTCAAATGTCAATCATTACATATAATTCAGTTTTATTAAGTGTGCCAAGTGTCTGAGCAGAAGCCCACCAACAAAGACTAAATCCTCACTTCTGAGTGTACAGTATGTTTGTATATGCTCTCTGTATACAGTATCTGTGCATGAGTTTGAATACATGTGTTAAATGGAGAGGAAAAGCCTGAAGAAATCAGGAGAAAGATTGAAAGGAAATGGATAGAGTACATGTGTGGGCGAGTCAGAATGTGCCAATGCAAATGTATTCATCTATCAGTGTGACAACAAGTGGGAGAGAGAGAGATAATCAATTAAAAATGATTCTGATCCCCTTTTGAGCTTTCTCCTGCTCTTTCTTTACAGTTACTGCCCTCCCCTACTGAGCTAGGCACGCTCTCTATGCAGCACCCTTCTCTCTGTGTGTTTGTGTGTATGTGTACGTGGATGTGCAGCCCTACACCCACCAGCAGATCTTTCTGTGAAAGTGAGACCAATTAGCACAGCTCAATATCATCGCCTCAGGCAGATTTAGGACTAGAAAAAAAGCTAAAGGAACTGCAGGTTTGTGCTTGTTATATTAATGTGTTTGCTCCTCTGACAGGTGTAAGTAAGTGGTTTGATTTATTTAATGAAATGAAGTATAATTGCCAAGCATTTTACAAAGAAAAAAAATTCAGGGATGGGAACATTTATCTTTGCTGCACTGTATTTATAATCAGTACTGTATATATGATGGTCTATAGACAATATGCTTTCAGATATTTATAATTTATTTAGTGATTGAGGTAGATTTTGTCTGTCTGTCCATTTATCTGTCTGTCTGTCTGTCCATTTGTCTATCTGCCTGCCTGTCTGTCTGTCCTTTTATCTGTCTGCCTGCATGTCTGTCCATTTATCTATCTGTTTGTCTGTTTGTCCATTTGTCTGTCTGTCTATTGGTCTGTCTGTCCAGATAGTGTGGGTCCAAAGACAGGGTTAGTTGAAAGGAAGAATGAATATAAGGGTGGTAAATGAGCAAAATGGAGGTGTCTCTCAGCAGTGCCAGAGGGAGTAAAGAGGGACAGCGCCTGAGTGGAATAGGTCCTGTCAGCTTTCACTATTCAAATGGATGGAACAGGAGAACAGGAGTGTGAGGGAGTGAGAGGGGGAGGGGAGAAGAAAGCAACGAGATGAAGAATAGGGAATGGGGATGTGTGTTGGATGGTTGAATTGGTGGACAGAATATAGAGAAGTTGAAAAAGGGTGTGGTGTTGAAAAATATATTGAGGAACAAGAAGTGTGTCCTGCTGGGAAAAAAATGGCTAAGGTTGAGATACCAAAGGTATTAAGCACCACTTGTGACAATTAAGGGATGGAGACGATATTATGGAAATTGATACACTTGAAAGTCCATTGTTCCCATCAAAAGTGCACACTTACAGCATACCCACACACAGCTCACTTCTCCATGCGTGTATAAAACCTCTTTCGCAAACACACAAACCCTCATGTTTCTTAGCCGTGACGTTACTTGTACTTGGTAGGGAAGCCCTGTAACGAGGTAGAATGAATGAGGGGAGGGGCACTGCAGGATTTCCCTGGTTGCAATGCTCTAAGCAGCGTGACTGCAGCTGCTGATACAATTATGCATGCAGATAGGATCAGCACCAACACAATAACAACGCACAGCCCATTCTACTTTCTCAGAAGTCTAGCACTGTACATGTTATTTTTAGTCATTGTTAAATGCAGTGACTAGAATGTGTCTAGGCATTATTGGCAAATTGATCGCTACAGTTTTTACCCTCAACCTGCACACCATCTACATGCAGCAGATTACCTCTAAAGGACAGCCACTGCTAATGTGTCCTTCTCTCCCTTCATAATATCCAAGGCAATCCTGTGGATTTTTGCAGCACAGTATAGATCTGACAGCTTGTCTCTGGCAAGGCATGTCCACAGCTGTGTTCCTGTCAGGGTATGTGGGTGCTCGGCTTATGTATGTGAATCATTGGAAACAGCCTGTGCTCTAGACACCTGGTATTCAAACACTTGTCAGCATAATGCCAGTGACATGATAGAAATGGAGGCTCCTAGAGATGAGCATTGTAAGGACATGCAATGAAGGATTGCTTTCAATCAAGGATGAGTCTAGAGAGGCTTTGTTTTAAATATGCTGTGATAAATAATTTAAGGCTGTGCGTATGTGAACATGAGGTTGTTTTATGTGGGTGGGTGATGAGAGCTGTCTGCCAAAGGTAGCACATAACGTGACATGTCCACTAGGGGCATATTTTATACATCCATAAATATACTGGAAGGTTCCACAATTAGCAGTTTTACTGGTAACAGGTGAAGTCATACAGACTGAATATGAAAAGAACATCCACCAAAGGCTCAGTGTTTGCAAGCAAGTATGGGCCATGGTTCACCACTTTGTGCCAAACTTCGTGAGAGAATTGTCAGTCAGTTCAATGAAAGATGTTTCTAAGCACAAGATTGCAAAAATGTAGGTCTCTCACCATCTACAGTTTATAATATCATTAAAAAGGTTCAAGGAGTCAGGGCAAATCTTAGTGTGTAAAGGCCAAGGATGGAAACTGCTACTGAATGTATATGACCATCGAGACCTCAGGGATTATTGTTTTTAGAAACTGTCATGCTACCATGATGGACATAGCCACATCATTGTCACTTACCACAGTCTGCTGCTGCATCAAGAAATGCAACCTGTAACTGTTTTCAGGAAGCCAAATATTAATTTTGCACAGAAATACTGGTAAGTTCGCTGGGTCTGAAGTCATCTGAGAAGGACCAAAAAGTGTTCTGTGGTCAGACGAGTCTACATTTCAGCTTGTTTTTGGGAAAAATGGACATGGATTCTACGTGGCAAAGATGAAAAAGACTATCCAGACTGTTACCAACAAAAAGTGCAAAAACCAGCATCTGTGATGTCATGGGGGTGCATCAGTGCCCACGGCATGGGTGATCTGCATACTGTATATGTGACATTACCATTGATGTAGAGGCTTATATTTGTATTTTGAAGAGACATATGCTGAAATCAAGTTGTCGCCTTTTCCCAGGAACTCCATGTCTGTTTTAGCAGAACAATGGCAGGCCTCATTCTGCATGAGTTACAAGAGTGTGGCTTCATAGACACAGAGTTTGTGTACTTGACAGGCCTTCCTGTAGTCCAGATATCCTATTGAAAATGTATGGTGCAGCTTGAAGAGGAGAATCAGACAACAGTGACCATGGATAAGCAACTCAAGTCTTGTACACAGCAAGAATGGGCAAAAATTCCCCTTGCAAAATTGCAGCAATTAGTATCTTCAATTCTCAAATGATTAAAATGCACAAGACAAGGTGATGTGGCCCAGTGGTAATCTGTCCCAACTTTTGAGTATGTTGCAGTCATCAATTTTTTTATTTGTATATATTTAAAAAACAAAGTAATTACATCACTGAAAGAATTGAAAATCTTTTCTTTGTCCTTTTGTCTGTTAAAAAAGGTTCAAGTGAATTAACAAATTACAGATTTCAGTTATTACATTTTTAGAAAGTGTTCCAACTTTTCTGGAAATGGAGTTTGCACATGTATGCATAAACAGACACAGTTCACAATTCAGTGCAAAAATGTCAACCATGTATGAATGAGTGCATGTACACTACATCTGTAGTATGTGATGTGTCACATAATTGAACCAACATAGCATTAGATTTTCTGCCGCTGTAGTCTACACTCTGATCTATCTAATGTGAATGGAAAAGATGTAAATAACATCAGAAAGAGGAACACTTCTAGACTCCAGCATTCCTGAAGCACTGCAAAGATCACAATTCTTCTCTGGAATTTAGCCAAGATATTGAATTTCTGCACTGTTTCAGGCTCTGTATGCTAAGTCCAAGATCCCAGGCCTAAATGAACAAAGACCTGACTAAGTACTAAACACAGTATCTTACTTCTGTAGTAATAAATATTTGAGAGTCTTGTTATACTGCAAGACCTTATGCTAGACCCCCTCTGTTTGCTGACAGCTCGCATGTCTGTAGATGATGCAGTATGTAAGGGATAATGTACAGCAAACTGATCATTACTGTGAAATAAACCATGACGGGGTACTGTAGGTCCCTAACACAAAGCAGACCTGCCTTGAATCACCCCCAATGGGTTTGTTTTGTATGGGTTTATCATCCCACATATTACACAGCTACTTACTAAAGAAATGAATATTTTGACACAAAATATTGATTTAGAAATGATTTTATTTTTCTGTAAAATTAAAAATAAAACATTAATATCAGAAATATTAATATCAGAAAAATATTCTATGGTGTTTTCTAATGGAGTAACATTACTCCATTAGAGTATTCCATAAAGAATTCCAAGGTGGGCAACGTTCTCAAAAAGCTTGCCACATCTCTGTGTTCGTGTTTTGTGAGTCCCATAATTCCATTAACTAATTTTAATTAATTTGATAAAATAAAAATTATTATATTTTATCTAATAATTTTTTCAATGATATATAATAAAATTATATAATGAATATAATTTAAGAAAATAAAAAGTAAATAAAATTATTGTGACTGCAGTAGTGGAATAACTCTTACATAGTCATCCTCAAATATGTCAACCATATTGTTGCTTTAAAAAAATAAAGCTAAGCTAAAGATAAGTATGAAAACAACAGATAAGTATTTTTTTATTTGACGAAGGGCAGTAATGATATTATAAATCTAAATAAGAAAATATTTTGATACCAGTGTATTAAACTACATCCTCATACATCAGTACCAGAATTTACATCCCATCAGTTTTCTAAATTGTCTAACTCTGCAGAAATTGTTCTTAAAAACAGGGGGAAAACAGTAACAGGTTTCAGAGTAAACAGAAGGAAGAAAATGAGGAATGCAGTGTGCTGGATTCCAGTGTATCAGCAGAGAAAATAATCAACCATCCACATTCCAGTAGCATTGGCACAAACAAGATCACTATTATAAACATCACTTCTTGGAAACAATAACCGGGCAATTAGAACCAAGACCACAAAACCCATGAACAGCTTATTTTCCAATCTCATTAATCAATCGGTCTCAATGCATTCCACTTACAGGGACACTCAAATTGACTGCTAGTATACAGTGCTTTTTCCAACCATTTATAATTCATGCACTGTGAACCTTAAGCACATTCTCTATAGTAAATACACACATTTAGTCTAGCTATGTGTTTATCCACTGAATTCACGATGTCCCTTTTTAATGTGGCTGCTAACTATTTGACGCATGCTAACTCATTGTATATATCTATCACAAGTGTGTGACAATTACATCTCACCTCAGTGTTACATTGGCGGAAACACACTTTGATTTGTAGGCCACTAAAATGCCTACTGAAGCACATCATGCTTACTGTATTTTAATATTCATGCTCCTAAGATCAGTTAATGTTTCCTTAGGTCACTTCACTCTCAAAACGGATGTGTTGTCACTGCTTTAACACATCGCATGTCATTCTGTACATTGTTCAACACTATGTGTGTTAAATTATTGTTTAGTCACATCGCTGCTGTCAAATAAATTGACACAAATTGTGTAACTGTAGAACAATTGGTGTTTGTTAGAAATATGAACAGGATGTCTGTGTTAAATGGGATAACACAGTGTGTTGTCCTTAACTAGACCCATGAATGTGTTGAAAAATAACAGTTTGTGTTGTTTTTAACACATCTTTTTGAGAGTGTTAGGGAAAGGCATAAAATACTAATATCACTTCTTGTAGTGAAACAATGGATTAAAACTAATACACTATTACGTCTGGAGTTATTTTAACACCATGTGCAGGGGTTCATTTGTTCCAAGTTATTAATATGGCTTTCTGTGAAGACTGTCCACACCTGAGGCCTGAGGATACCCGAATTAAATAAATTGAAAAAGAAAAAACATGCCTAATGTGCCTAATAATATGATAAATAGAAGAATAATTAATGTGTAGATTTTGAATCTGTAATGTGAATTTAGATTTTTTTTCACAAGAAATACGTTTATATCAATGCGCAATGACAAACCTGGCGGGTGGAAAACACTGATCCTGTGGAAAGCTGATGCTGGAACATTGCAAGATTTGAAAATAATTGCAAGGTTGGGTGGCAGTAGAATAGGCGTCCAACTAATATCTGAATACAGAGTGTTGCTTAAGTTTGGTTTGTCTTTAATAAGCTTTAGTGAGTACAGTGTTGCAGGGTTACTAGAGAGAAAATGAGAGGATCTGGGGTAATCAAATGCAGAGTGTTTCTCTCTGTCACATCACCATTCTCTTCTGTCAGACTGTTGGCTGTTGCTTAGTGCAGTAGCCAGTCTGCATAAGATAAATATTGCTGGGAACGAAGCTGTGTCTTAATGAGGAAATGTGGCTGTAACAGGTTCAACAAGGCTAGGTTGTTTTAAGGTAGTGCTACCAGTTTTCACAGTTCCATAGAGGGAATCGATTCTTTTTGGAGGATAGTTAGGAATAATGATTGTTTAATGGGTGGTTAAAAAATCCATGTGATAAAACAGTACAAGACACTGGAGATCTTATTTTTCAGACAGAGTGGAAAAGTAAGAGCAAGGAGGAAAATGAAGGGAATTCAAAGGTAAAGTAGAGAGAAAAATTAATGTGAACCAGAAAGCATTAGTCTCAGCTGGGACAGAACAAAGAGGTTGAAATCATATAAGTTAAATATATATTTGAGGCAGCATGGTGGCACAGTGGGTAGCACTGTCACCTCACAGCAAGAAGCACCCAGGTTTGATTGCCAGGAATTTGCCATGAATGAGATAAATGTATATGCATAAACATATGTGTGTGTACATACATATTTTGTGCCTCTTCCTTGAACAATAAGCCCACTGTCTCACCTGGTGAGCTAAAAAACATTATTTCCACCTCCTGTTGAAGCCAGTTGAAGGCCCTCACGCCTACTCTTCTCTCTCCTCTTCGACTCTCTTCTCTTCTGCAGGAACATTTCACACCCGAGTGCAAATTTAAAGAATCAGTGTTCGAGAACTACTACGTGACATATTCCTCCATGATATACAGACAGCAGCAGTCGGGCAGAGGCTGGTACCTGGGCCTGAACAAAGAGGGTGAAATCATGAAGGGCAACCATGTAAAGAAGAACAAGCCTGCTGCACATTTCCTGCCCAAACCTTTGAAAGGTCAGTTGATCTTTTATATCACATTACTACATTATAATTATTAATTATTATTAAATATTAATGGCTTACTCCTTGACAATTTTTTTATGTTATAAACTTATTGGAAATCTGATGGAAACAGGAAACAATCATGATCATTATAAGCCCTGTGCATGTTTCTATAAAAAACATTTTTACAGAAACAAGCATAGGTCTCATAAGGCTTATAATGTTTTTTCACAAAGCTGGTATTCCAGCGGACCAATTAAGGAACTGTCACAGTGCTGCAGTGTGAACTTCATTATGAATTCTCTCTACAATGACTAAGAACCTTTACAAAGATTCACTGAGAGTAGAGCTTGAAATTCCTCCTTCATTTTCAAGAAATGCAGTAATCTCTCCACTGCCAGTGTGCACTATGGGCACAGTAGTCTCATGCATGTAAGTAAAAAAAAAATCTGTTCACCTACGCACTTTTCGGCCTATGCGTATTCTCTCCTTGACTTAAGTCTATGATTTGCGTGCCATGAAGGCAGTTAAACGCTTCGGGTGGAGCAACCCCAAAAACTGCGTGTTTCTTGTGTAAGCCATTTACCCTTGACTTACATACGTTTCAGCTAAATGCTTCTCAGGGCTGTAGTAACTCAAGCACCACTACATGGCGAAGCATTGCTGGAAGGCCTACCTTTAACATTATTATACATGTACAAATAAACTGACTAAACTAATTTTCAAACTTCTATCTCCTCATCACTGAAACTGGGTTTATCCATTCTATCCATCATTACCTTTATTTTCCTTTCACAAATATAAACCATTTCTACTTGAACCTGAGCCCTAATTTGTCCAGTAGCAGCATCTTACCTATTCATTAAACAATTTAGTCAAAAGTACTTGGGAAGAATCATTATAAGTGATTACTAATACATTTTTAATAATAGTTTATTCAGCATGACTTCATGCTGGAAAATGCAGTATGTTGCATTGTATTTTTATGAATCTCCACACGATAAAAAATTGTCTTTATACACAGGCCCAGTGCATGTGTGGTTTGATATATTTATGTGATTACATCATCAAAACTTCCTTTACATTTATCATCAGAGTCAGGTTTATGGTTAAGCTATGGGTGTGATCATGGCACATATGGGAGAATACGAATAACTGAAATGTGCATAAAATGAAGGCATGAATGGGAGAATTGTGTTCACATGCTCAAGCGATTAGCCTGTTATGAAAAAAAAAAACAGTCAAGAAAAGTGCTTTCAAGGGATGCCTTGACACCTCTGCCGCTAATTGTCGGTCATTTTTCCTTTTTTCTAATGCTCAAAACCATACCAGTATTAGGGTATATGGCTTAATCATAATGAGAGTTTACTGGTCAGACAGCATTACTGAGTGAACTGATAATGATGAGCCGCCAGTCTTGCTGTCTCCTCCATTTCCCCTGGAGAACAGCCCCATGCACCGTTACACTGCAGCCCTACTAGTACATGAAGTATTGATTTTAGCAGCTTTCCACTGAAGTGCTATATTGATTGCATGTTGTAGGGAAAGCAGCTTTTATTGTGGTTAAAGTAAAACTCCTTTAGTGCTGCAGCCATAGTTTAGAAGACCAGTACATTTCTGTTGTAGTTTTGTGCTGTGCTCTAAAGTGGTGTCCAGCCTTATCCTCCAAAGGCTGCTGTGTCTGCAGTTTTTCATTCCAACTAAGCAGTATCCACACCTGACAATCAGCTGAAGTCTTAGAAGAACTGATTACAAGTGAACCAGGGTGTTGCTCTTTTTTTCATTGGAGTGAAACCCTACAGCAACACCGGCTCTTTGTGGATAAGACTGGAAATGCCTGGATCAGGGGTCCATAGATATAAGTGTGCTTCAGAAGCCAGCAGCTTAGGCAGCATATGTTGCCTGCAAAAAAGGTACCAAGTTTGCTTAAAAACAAGTATGTGTAGACAGGCCATTAAAACACACTTTTCTTGGAAGAGAGCTTCTGATAAATACACGATCTGACAGGAGTCTTGCTCTGTGGCCATATGTCTTTACACTCTAAGTGCTCTAAGACTGATTTTCTGGTTATTCTGTAATATTTGTTGGATTAATTTAGTAAAGAATACTCTCTCCTGATTTCTGTCTCCCTACAGTGACCATGTATCGGGAGCCCTCTCTGCATGACCTGACTGAGTTCTCGCGCTCTGGCAGTGGTACACCCACTAAGAGCCGAAGTGCATCAGCTGTCCTTAATGGAGGCAAGGCTGTGAGTCAGAACGAGTCCACGTAGCCCAGCTGCTCTGGCCCACTTACCTAACGCCTTCATCACCAAAACCTCCGGATGCTCGTGACTTCACGCAGACTTCTCTCCAAAAGATAATAAATGTAACAAAAAAAAAAGATACAAACTTTTGGTGGTTCAGAACAACGACAGGTGACATAGCAACACCACACCTTCTCTCAACCTAGGGTGACATTTGCTTGGTTTGTTTTGAAATTAGACTGCTGTAGTTTTTAGACTTTTATTTTTCACCACAGTAACAGCATCTTGCAGACGAGCAAACCTTGATAATTGTAGCCTTTGATATTACAGGGCATTCGCCCCTCTCAGGTTGGTTCTAGCACCAAACTGAGTCAGGTTTTGTTTTGGTTTTGTCTATGAGAAACACTAGATGATATATCTATGGCCTGATCAATCAAGTGATGTCCTTGTTAAAAGTTCCAAGCAGGGAGTGAGGGCTGTGACTAGTCTCGGTGCAGCAGTGGCGAAAACCCCACTGCCCTTCGTGTTTCCTGTGTGTGAGGTGGTTATGCAGAAGGGCAGGCACTAGCTGGGCTTCATATGAATGCACTGGATCAGAAGACTGACCCTCCTAACTATGGAATTCTTAAAGCCTATATTCTGCTTGCTTCACAAAAAAGGTAGAGTGCAGCCTGTCAGATTCAGCATACGTGACTTAATGCTGTTAAATATTAGTTTGAAATAGTCCTTAGCATTTATTCCTTCCCTCTCATTTGTGTTGCTCACTTTCAAAAATCAGTGTTCTTCATTGCTCTATCAGTAAAAGGAGATTCCAGCACACCAAAGACAGAAGTGTAAGAAAGTCCCTTTAAGAAGTCTAACCATGACAGGGAAAGATTGACTTTAATACTGGTTATTTACTTTTTTCTCTGAGAAGGTGGACTGCTTGCATAGTAGAGGTGAGGGCTCAGTATTCTGGAAAAGTGCTTTTGCTGACATGCATTTTCCTTCATGTCTCTTTGGGTTATATTGTCTTTGTCTGTGGCCGATTTATAGTGTCTTCCTTGCCTGCTCATATCTATTCTCTTATTTGTCTAAACCTGGTCATAAGTACTTAAGACTTCCAGGACATGTTACCCCATCTCAAACCCCAGACTCCATTTTGTGTATGAGTAGCTTGTTGTGGTGATGGTTTTCTATATAAAGAAAAGAAATTCTGTGGAATTTTAGGTGGCTTCACATTTTATATGTCTTATTTGTAAAAGTGGAAAAAAAAAATCTTGAAAAATAAGAAAAAGAAAAAAAGTAAACTCTCTTGTACAAGGCATGTACAAACCCAAGTTGTGTACAAATGAAGACCCTTTTTTGTGGGCTACTGTATGTACTCTTTCCCTCTGAAAACATAATTTAATCAAAATCGCTTTTGGGGGACTATCTTGGCTGTTTGTTTCTGGGCTTTTCTGTATTTTTTTAGGTGAACATATCTGTTGCATGGGACACATTGGGAATTGGAAGACTAGAACTGCATGACGTAGGCTATGTGTATTAAACTCACATTGGATTACATGTTCTAAACTACCAGGGATAAACCAGAAAACCGTATGTCCCTATGGGTTCTATGCCCGTTACCTTCCAGTTGTTTCTTATTTGTTGTATACGCAAAATGCACTGAATAAAATGTTTATATTAAGCTATACTTTTAAAACATGTGTGCTTGCTTTATTTGCTTTCATACCATTTCTCTTTTAATCAATTTCTAAACACATGCAGTGTTCAACAATTAGTCATCTAGTCAATGATTTCCAATGCACTCTATTTCTCACTTTATTTTTTCTATTTAAAAAGTAAAACGTGAAACACATTTACAAAGCAATATAATCTACAGTATTAGCATGCATAAATGTCTACTCACCTGAAACAGAATGATTGTTCAGCAGCTGCTAGTAACCATTAATGGGATGACATTAATGAGGAGGCTATCGTGCTTGACTTGACAAGCCCACACTGGCAACCTTGGCATTTCCTGTCCCATCCTCTGCTCTTCCCTTGAGGGTGGAGCAGCATGATTCCTGCCCCATGAGCCCCTATCTGTGGAGCTAAGTGAAGTATCTAGTCATTTTTTTTATCTTTGGTCACCAAAAATAGGTAATTAGTATTTCAAGTGAATTTAAATTGTGCTGTGAGTTGTAAATGTGAATGGAATGAACAAGCCACCTGATTACAACCTTACTTTCTATTTTTTCCTGAAAGCTGGATTTTGGTTTGTTTACCCACTATGAGGTTCAATAACATTTTCTTACTTGAACCCAGCAAGATTTGGAAAAATCATATGATGTATAGGCTTATCAGTCTGAATTGGAAATTCCATTTTGCACTCTACTGCTGGCTGTTATGAACCATTGTATCCCCTGGACCAAGATGAGTCACCACTGAAAACCTCTGTGCTCATATTGCCTTCAGAGACAAGGCTTGTAGAGTGTGTTGGTTCATACACAATCAATTTCAATATGGCTATGAGTGTGCTGTATTTGAAAAAAAAAAACAACTGCAGAGTTTCAGCCAGACATTCCACAGCTACATAATTAGAAGAAAGCTTCACATACTAATTTTTTTTTAACTTACACTTGAATAATAATAATAATAATAATAATAATAATAATAATAATAATAATAATAATAATAATAATAATAATAATAATAAAATCATATTGGTTGTACCTTTTCCACTCAATATACATATCTTTACTTATTATTGTGCCTCAGCTGTTACACCACATCTTCTTCATTCCTGTCATCAATGTCCATTGTAGTCTATGCTACATATTTACAGACAGGAGAGCACAAGGAGAACTACTCATAGAGCTCCGGGAGTAAGACTGGTCATCCCTTATTTTGCTGTGATTTGCACTAGTGTTATTCTACTTCTGTGATCCACAAACCTATTCATTAAGGCTCTGTGTGTAATTTATTAAAAGAGATTTCTAAAAAAAAAAATTTGTTGGAGGTCGCTAATAAGGTTCTTCACAAGGATCTCAAAAAAGCAGACCTCTGAGGACTAGCCTTTCTAAAGTAAAAAAGAAACACAGGGATGCATATAAACATACACATCATCAACGATATGAAATTGTCACAATGCACTGCATATTACTTGAATTTGGCATGGGTCAAGTCTCTAAATTTAGGGTTAGGGCAGAAATTAGAGTTCAATCCTCCTCTCTGTTCATGTGAAATTTAAGACAATTATTTTTGATCATTGGAATTATGTGCAGGCAATGAAATTGTTAAAAAGTCAGAAATGTTTAGTTAACTGATACTCTGTATCTGACAGTAGGTGTAACACAATACAAATGGAGAATGGACTACATTCTTTTTCATATAATCAGCCTCTTATGAGGCAGTCCTTGGCCTGTCTTGGTTACAGCTCTACAGTTCAACCACAGATTATAGGAAATACTGGCATGGTCATCCTCTTGTAAGCTGAAATGTCTACATTTACCACTGAACTTTCCCTGTATCTCTACCTCTGTGGAAAGCTAAGAATTTCTCACAGAATTGTTATTCCCTCATGGTGCTCTGACCTCAAGGTAAGCTTTAGAAAAATCAGAGTGACCAAATTGTGTCAATGTCCTATTGAGTTGTTAGAGGAAAGAAAACAAAATTAATCTTGTTTTTTTGAAGAGACTCAGGCCATGGAGTGATATATCACAGTGGCTCTTCAGCAAGCTCTTCCACCTCTCTACATCTCTGGCCTCAGCCAGACTCTTTTTCATTAAGTGCAAAGAAAGATGCAAACAAATACCTGTTTCTATGCCCCAACTATGGAGTCCTGAATAAAATCACACTTAAATACCAACAGCCTCTTCCTTTGGACCTTCTTCAAAATAGCATTTGAATAGGTCATGTTTCTTTGCCAAAGTAGCTCTGGTGGGAAGTGGTTAAGAAATTGGACTACTGATCAGAAGGTCATGAGTTCAAATCCCACCGCAGCCAAGCTGCCACTCTTGGGCCCCTGAGCAAGGCCCTTAACCCTCAATTGGGTTGTATAAATGCTCAGTTGTATAAATGGGATAAATGTAAGTCACTCTGGATAAGGGTGTCTGCTAAATGCCATAAATGTAAATGTAGATCTCAGAAGTGCATATAATATCAATCACATTAGAAAATCAGATGATGAGAAGACAGCCTTTTTTGCCATTAGGAAGTCATTACAAATACCTAGTAATGCCAGACAGACTGGTCAATGCACCATCCATTTTTTCAGTCATTTGTTAATGATGTTTTTCACAACATGGTCAAATGCGTAATGATTTTTTTTACTGAAGGCATCTTAATATAATAAAATAACTACCCTGTCTGAACACAACCAATAGCTTAAGATTCCTCTCCTTCCTCTGATTATCTGATCAATGAATATTGGTGCAAATGGATTAGCAGAAAGTATAAGCAATAAATCAATAGCTTTTTAATTCATTCATTATCTTCCACTTTATCCTGCTAGTCGGGGTGGGCTGGAGCCAATCCCAGCATCATTGGGCGAAGGCAGGGTACAACATGGACAGGTCGCCAGTCGGCAGTGGCCGATACACACTCACAGAGTATCCGGTGAAAACCCACGTAAGCACGGGGAGAACATGCAAGCTCTACACAGAGCAGCCTGGACCAGGAATCGAACCCAGATCGTTTTGCTGTGAGGCGACAGTGCTAACCACTACACCACCATCCCGCCCTAGCCTTTTTATTTTTTTCCTATTCAACCTTTATTTAACCAGGAAAACCTCACTGAGATTTTAAAATCTCATTTACAGGAGCCTTAAACCATAAAAAA
>JAOVVH010000043.1:18336688-18347296 GCA_028566435.1 Scorpiodoras heckelii
GTGTGTGTGTGTGTGTGTGTGTGTGTGTGTGTGTGTGTGTGTGTGTGTGTGTGTGTGTGTGTGTGTGTGTGTAGAGAGAGAGAGAGATGGGGAGAGAGAGTGCTAGCTCCCCTATCTTTGTCAGATGCTTCATTGCAAGAGTGGTGGCGCACACTCCTGAGCCTCCCTGGTTGGATTTCTTGGAATGTGTGAGAGGGAGGATTTTAGCGCCATGAGCCCAGCGCCAGAGAGCCGCAGACTTCATGCCATCTGTCTCCCCCTTCGCTCCTCCACTTGCCAAACTTGCCTTTTTTTCTACTGCTCCCTCTCTTTCTCTCTTGTTGCATCCCCCTTTCATTCCCCTCCACAGAACTAAGATACATAGAGGGATCAAGCCATAGACTGGGGGCCTGGGCAGTAGAAGAATTTCATAAAGACAGGAGAAATCCCTTGGAGTTGTTCATTTTTATTAGTGGCTCAAGCAAGGATGTTTAATTAGACTGTATATATTGACAGCTGCATGAAAATAATTGCCTTTCTCTTCACCATATGACCAACATTTGGGAGAACAGGACTGCTGTATTAAAATGTGATGGCTAAATTATATATTCTGTAATAAGTAGCCAATTACTAAAACAAAACAAAAAGCACCCATGAAAGGAAGGAAACATGTTTGTGTGCTTATTTTCTCCTATGTAAAAATTATTTCAGTTCACATTAAAGACAGAAATCCTTTCAACAAACTCAAACTTACCATCGGCAATAATTAAAAGTATTTAGAGACACTGAGATTTTGTCTAGTGGTGCCAAGCACAGAGCCAGAAACAGCTCTCTATTTCCTGCAGATTTTTTTATATAATAAATTTATTCCATGGCACATGGAATAAATGCACATGGGCTCAGCAGCACTTCATTAAAACCAGATTCAATCCTTTCATCAGATGAAGCAGAGTGGACAGATGGGCTTGACCTTTGGCCCTCTCACTATGCAGGCTGCCCAAGCCAAAGCTCATGCTGCCCAGGTGCAAGCTAAAGGAGAAAAGGAGGTAGTGGTGTCCTGGGTGGCCAAATGAGGGTCTTTGATGCCGACCTCTGGTCATTCTGCTCAGCTAGCTTGTGCCATTGATCTGGCCTTCCACAGTGGGAAGGAGAGCCAGGTGCCCCGGTGCCGCTTGAGATGAAGTGCGAAGCTGGCGAAGGTCTGGAGGGGGTATGACCTCTCAGAGGAGCCAGATTGGAGCACTTGCATCATGGCAAGCACATAAGAGACAACTCATGGGCCAATAGGATAGGAACACTAAGCTCTACTGCAAATGATGCTGCCTCAATTATGTGATGGATTTGGTACAATTTATCATACTGTTTGTCAGGCATCGTAATATATAATTAAATATAACACTTGTTATAGTATACTTCTATGCTGCCTTTGAATATGTAAAGAAAATATAAATCCTGGACATTATGTTTTAATTTGTCATACACACATGCAATAAAAAAATTGTTCCCAAATCAGATTATTGTGATAAAGGTTTGCAAATTTATTCATTTATTCCATTTTCATCACATTTGTGCGGTTTTGACAAATAACAGACAAGATAACAAATCTTTAAATAATCAATCACAAAAAATGTCAGAAACTCCTCATTTGGTAAGAACTGTCTCTGATTTGTTTGAAAAATTAGAAATACAGTTGTGGAGAACATATAGTCACACAGAAATTTTTTATTTTTTTCTGTGCTGATTTTTGTTCTTTATCTACACAAAAACACTCTATATGCATGTACACACACATTAAGTGAGGTGTGTAATCCTGCCGCTCCCCCTGCTGCTGGTGCTAGAACATTGAGGGGCAGCAGGTTAAAAAGAGAATGTGTCTTATAGCAGCATTGTTCTTCAGCCACTGTCCAAGTGCAAGGTTGAGTTCTGGTATCACGGAAGTGCCTGTATACTTTCTAATCACAAGCCCACAAACAGACCCCTGATGACCTGCTTTTGAGACTGGGGAAGAGAGAGAGAGAGAGAGAGAGAGAGCGAGAGAGAGAGAGAGAGAGAGAGAGAGAGAGAGAACAGCATCCATGCAGTCAGAGGAAGCCACGGTGTTATTATTAATAAAGCATTAAAAAGGGAGCACTTCAAAGCCCACAGGAGTCATGCTATTACACATGAAAGTAACATACTATGGCTTAATGTTTCCTAAGGCGTGTTTGGGTGACGTGGCTTTGATTTAAAATGCATTGTGTGGCGAATGGATTTGTGTGAATGCAGAGAGGAAGTGCAAAGTGGGCACAGACCATAATTGACAATCTGACCTCACAAGCTCTTCAAAGCTTTGGCAAGTAAGGATATTTGGTGCTTACTTATGGGCAACTCCACAACAAAAAAAAATAGCACCTGTATGTTCAGTGGTGTCTTGGCTGTAAATGCAAGAGCCTTGGATATTTTTTTAAGAACACTGATGTGGAGAAACACTTCCGTATTATTGTAAATGCAAAAGACATTGTAATCATCGTTATCAATACTTTGCCAGTGCGTTGCTTAAAAAGACAGTGTGTTGCTAAAACTAGCCTTTTCTATACTTCTTCAAGATACTTCAGACAGCTAAAGAAATTCGGGTCAGTAATATTCAATAGTAGAGTGAGAAGTAATACATAGAGCTACCTACCTGAGCCTGGGCAATTTCTCCTCTCTGATCTCTGAGTCTCTGAAGAACTGCATGCAGCTCCGACAGAAGACGTCTTTATCACTGACTACAAGTTTTAGTTAGCTATAGAATTATGAACATAATTTTTCCACTGTTGATTTTTTTTTGTGAGTGCAGAAAGGTGAATTTCCACTTGATTATGACAACTGAATGACAATAGCATAGTGCTTACCTTGCAGCTTGGAAAACAAGATGTTTCCAGACGGACTGGGGGTGGGCAGTTTGTCTCACTTCACTTCCTCTGGCAAATGACACCCTTGGTGGTTCAAAAATGTTGGGGTCCCTGAACAGATTTCACAGTTTTATAAATAAAATGTGTGGCACAGACACAACGATGAGCACAATAAATCCCACTTTGAACCCAAAAGGGAGAATCGATGAATGCCACCCCACCCCCATGCCTTCTGTAGCGCAATTGTTTTTAGAAATGTCACGTATAGTCTGGCTATATTTAGAGAAGTCAGATCAATTGTCTGTGTCATTAGTTCTGACCCTGTGCTTAATGAGAATATAGAAAATAAATAATGCTTGGGAAAGGTTACTGCTGACAGAATGACAATTCACTGCAACTTCTGTTGATGTTATTATTCTATCTGTACATACAGGAACAGCACAAAGTAAACATGTTAATTGCAAACACTATAAAGTTCATGATTCATGGGACTTCAAAATGTATACAATCATATACTTGTAAAATTTGTCATTGGAACATGTTGTGTATAAATAGTATAAACCACAATAACACCATTTATATGTAACTTCCTAAATCCAGTTATTTGCTCACCAATTATAGTTATTTTGCAAGAAAACTGAGTTAACTGTGATAATCCTCCATATGCAAGAGAAATTATATTTCCTATCTGTTCTGTTTATATACAGAGGCATAAAGGCTTTATTTACTCATTCCCATGGAGTTACTTATCTGAACATGATTTTAAATGCATATTTTATTTAAAGTATTAATTCAAGATAGGAAGGCTCTACACAGCCCATAACCATGAGCATCCACTGCAACTTTAGTACTTGTGCAGATTGTATTGTTGTTTTACTATATGTTGTCTAGGATTTAACAGTTGTATATTGTAAGGTGGAAGAATAAAATATAGACAGCAACATATGTACACCGAGAACGTGAGAACAAACAATTGTAATGCCACCACAGAACAAACATTTGAACTAATTTACAATGAAATCACGTATTAAGATTTTAAAGTTATTAAACAAATGTACTTTTCTTAAACAAATATGCACTAGAGGCCCTTGTTCTGAAACAGAAAATCTTAGTAAAACTACTGTAATGACTTAATGACGTGTTTGGTTTGTATGATTAACAGGGGTGGATTTGTGGGACAGATAAAGATGGGGTGTTTTGGGGAGCTTTGGGCAAAGCAAAGGGGGCTAAAAGGATGCCGAATGAAAGAAAAATGTCAGTGGTGCCCACTCAGCTATTTTCCCAGTCAAGATCAAAGACCCCAGTGGACTGGCTGCACCGCGGGAAACTTGAAATATTCCCTGCCTTTGTTTGCTGTTGCTAGGAGACTTTTAGATGCAAAAAGTGTTTTCAATAAGCTACAAGTTCAAACAAAACATTTCAAATATAAATTTTAAAGCCTGCCATGTTTGAGGCCTAGTCGTGCAATTTACTATGAATGTTCACTAAGGAAGAACTAAAGATAATGATCTCTCTATATCACGATTCTTTCCATTGGCTGAAATGAGGATTTATCAATTGTCGATTTTTCTAGATTATAAACTACTGCAGCTCATTGGAGGAGGTCCCGTGTACTTCTTAGGTATTAAAATACAAAGATAACATTTTTTAGAGGTTATTAGAAACCCAACACCCACCCACTACTCCCCATTCCCAAGACAAACACACACACACACACACACACACACATACACTGTGAGACTGTGAGAGAGAGAGAGAGAGAGAGAGAGAGAGAGAGAGAGAGAGAGAGAGAGAGAGAAGAGAGAGTGAGAGAGAGACAGACAGACAGGCAGACAGGCAGGCAGACGGACTTCGTTATTATAAAATTTCTTGATTCCAAGCAACAATTATACTGATGTGTGCATTTCACTGGGATCTAATCAGCTGTTATTAGTGTAACACTCAAATAAATGTCAGAATGTACTGAGTAAGAGGTGCTACTAATAAGCCCTGAGTATTATCACAACTGTTAAGGGGCAGTGGGGCCAAGGTTAGAACTTTGGATTGCTGATCAGCAGGTTGGGGGTTTGAGCCCCTGAACCATTGCGCTGCCACTGTTGTGCCCTTGAGCATGGCCCTTAACCCTCTGCAATGTGCCTGTAGTGCCAGTCCCAAGCCTGATTAATGGGAGGGCTGCATCAGGAAGGGCATGTAAAACCTGTGCCGATCAAAATGCAAACTTGATTTACTGATCAAAAATGTATATTCATGTATATTGCTTCTGCACCCCGCTGACTTTGGCTCATAAAGAATAAATTGCATAAGTAATTAATTAGTTTATTAATAATTTTTAATTAGTGTAAAGGATAACAACTTTTTTGACCACTTAATTAATATATATGTTTGAAATCCTATATTAAAACTACCACTTGGCCTTCATCAAAAACCACATGCTAAAAAATGGTAGACTCTTTTTAACCTTTAAGAGTTCTTTGGTTGTCCCCAAGGAAAAAACATTAAAGGTTCTGTATAGAACCATACAATAAGGTGTCCCACTGTTTGGAAGCTAGGGACCCTGAATTATCCCATGAATCCCTAAAACACCTAAAGATTGCTTTTTTCTAAGAGTGTATGTCAAATACACTAAATATTGGACATGCATTCTGTGTGTAATACTGTTATACAGTAATATGGTGTTATTAAATACTTGCCTGGATACCTTCATTACAGCACTAAATCCATGACCTACCAGTAAAGTCATTATGTGAATATGACATATAAAAATACTGTTTTGCCATGTCTTCTTTAATGCAATAAATGCATTTTAACCATTTAACCACCTTTCACTGGAGACTTCCCACAAGTTCTTTCTAAATCAGTGCTGGTTGTAAATGACAGGGAATGGTGGTAATTTGGGATTCATAGAACAGCAATTATATATTGCTGCTGTTGGGTAGAACCTTGTACCTCCATATCAGCCTTAACATTAAAACCACTGATAGTTGCCATTGTAATGAGATAATCAGTATAATTCAATTCACCTGTCTGTCAGTGGTTTTAATGTTATGGCTGATATGGGGGCAGTGCAGCTCAGTGGTTAAGATCAGAATTTCATGAGTTCAAATCCCAACACAGCCAAGCTGCACTCTTGAGCAAGGCCCTTAACCCTCAACTGCTCAGTTGTGTAAATGAGATAAATGTAAGTCACTCTGGATATGAATGTCTGCCTAATGCCATAAATGTAAATGTAATATGAGATACAAGATTTCCACCCAACAGAGACAATATGTAACTAGCATGTAAACCTTGCTAACTACCATCCATCCATCCATTATCTTCCACTTTATCCCGCTAGTAAGGGTCACGGGGGGGCTGGAGCCAATCCCAGAGTCATCGGGCGAAGGCAGGGTACACCATGGACAGGTTGCCAGTCCATTGCATCTTGCTAACTACCAAGAGGGTGAATATCAACGTCCCACAGTCTAGCACTGCCATCTTCCACCCAAGAGCATTCAAGGCCAGTGTACAAGAAGGATGGGTCACTAAACCTGCACTTCATTTTCAGGTACCAAATCCACAGAGGCATTTAACATGGATGAGGTTGCCAAATCCACCTGTCCATTTAGGTCAAGAGATCTACTAAGGGACAAATTTGCCAAGATATTGCAGGCCAATTGCCAATACAGTCATCAGCCAGTGCACCCTGTCCTACTGGAGTGTCTGGCTTCTCCAGGGGGAACCACAGTCAACAAACAGATGATTTTTGCCTTGTCAAACCTCTCCCAGAACTTGGTGCACACAATTAAACTCCCAGGCTTATATATTGCCAGCATGCGAGTTGCTCTCAGTGAGGCTAGCCATGGGCCCAGCTGGGGAGTTTTCATGCACTTTCCAACCATGTGTCCTATCCAAACAATATGGCAATGTGTCAAAACCAGGAAGAAGAATTTGAGTGCCAGACAGACCTCTCACAGTTCCAGCTGTTGGTACATTCCAATCTTATACTGAGGCTATGTCCACACTATATGTTTTCATTTTAAGGCAGCATTTTAAAACAAAAACATTCTCCAATCTGACAAGCATTTTATCGCTGTATCAGAAATAAACTTTGTCCATACTAACACACCTGAAAGCACATATCACATGACCATTCATATACACTGGCCATGCTCATGCTGGTGTAAACAGGAAGCTGCCGGACACCGGAATTGTCACAGATCGCTCAAGTAATAGCTTGCGTCTTTTGATATACACAGTTACAGATTAATAAAAGGCAGAATTTAACTGCACAGCTGCTGCTAGGAAAGACAACATGGTCATTATCACTTGTAAACATGTTGCATTCACCACTGGTAGTCAAGGCTGATGCTGTTTGTTTTCGTCCAGAAAAGGGTCTCATGATAAGAGCATGATGAATCAGGGATGAATATCTTGACTGAAAAGATCCACTCAGGAAGCAAACGGGAGTGTCTGCGTCATCGGTTCCAAAAGTCCCTCGTTTCTGCCCATCCACACTACAACTGAATGACTTAAAAACCTTAAAACTGAGTTTTAAATCTAAAATGGGGCTGGCAGCATTTGTAAAGGTCTCTGTAAAATAGACTCGAAATCTCTGGAGTAGTATGGACACCATGCATAAATGTCGCAAAAGTAATGCATTTCAAAACTAAAGTCTATTAGTGTAGATGTGGCCTGAGGCTCCACACACCCTTTGTACCTCTTTGACACTATTTAGCAACAAACTGCTGAGAGAAGTTAGTCAATGAAGGGCAAGCTAATGCTGTTGCCCCTTTCAATGAAACAAAAAGGGGCTCTGTCTGTCTGTTGAGCTTGTGGTTTATCACAGGTTGATAACCTACTTCTGGAAGTCCTTTATTTCAACAGGCACATGGGAACAACTGCTGCTGCTACAGTCATTGATTTCAGTTGTGTTAAAAAATATTAGCACTGTACATAACGGCCAGTATGATCGGCAGGCATGATAATGTCTGAGAACCTGTCCACACAACACCGGAATGTTTTGAAACAGAGACTTTTCCTTTGCAGTTTCAAAAACATTTGCATCCACATGACAATGTTCTAGAATTTATCTGCGTCAACGAGGATCCACAGAAACTAGTAAAACCTTGTGGTGCATATTCCAAGCCAGTAGGTGGTGGCGTAACTGAAATAGAAAAACACCACAGAAGAAGACTATGCACCACCACAAACCACCTACTTTATAGCTTTGGGATACATTGGACATAATACACTGAATACAAGGAATAGCCTGTTGTTTCTTTGCGTCTGGCTACTAAGTAAACAGACTAATTGTTCCAAACAGTGTTGAATAGCAGTAAAACAAGTAACACTTCATTAAAGATATCTCTCACTCTCCCTCTCTCGCTCTCTAAAACAGACACACACACACACAATGTATCCTTCACATCTTAACAGTGAACTTTATCACAAAAGTAGCCTAAAATTGTAGGTCTATACTCTTTTTTTAATGGTGTAGTCCACAGTTCCCAGGATTGCACAGGTTGCAGGAACTTTTTTCATTTTATGACTTGACTTGCCTGAACCCCTGACATTTTCTACTAAGCTTATGGATCAACCTGTGCATAACAGCTATGCACAAAGACTTTCTTCTCCAGAGTGGTGTGTACAAACATGGTAAATAGCCGTGCGCAAGGTATGATAAGCTCACCAAAAGCTTACTAGAAAATATCACAGGTTCAGATGAGTTGAGTTCATGGGTTCAGGCATCATCACTTGTCCACATGGCAACAGCAAACACTATTGTTGTGATTCATGAAAATGCCATTTTCAACATTTTTGTATAGACGGGGCCTGAGAGGTGTGCTGTAATGAGCAGAAATCACTATTTGATGCCAGTGTAACAAGGTTTTACTGACAGCTAACAAGGTTCGTTTGCAAACACGGTAACTCCACTCAAGCTCCCAGCCACAGGAAATCAGAAAGTATGAAAAATTACACTTGCCACAAATCCAAAGAGAAAATAGGAGTCAATCACTAGCTTTAAGGAATAGGAAATCCAATTATAGTCACAAGCTGTTACATCAAATATAAGAAGTCTACACACAATCTTATCATCGCTGCAGGTGTGCATGAGGTCAGATATGCATGAGGCAAGAACATACATACATACATACATACATACATACATACATACATACATACAACAATATTTATAGTAAATACTATGTCATACATAGTATAACTTTGATGGAATTTCAAGAAGGTATCCAAGGGATACTCACAGCCCCTGGTGGTTCATTCATTCATTCATTTATTCATCCTACCCCTGGAACACTATGTGTGAAGCAGCATTACACACTGGATGGGACACCAGTCCATCACAGAGCCACCATGGACACACATACATTCACACCATGGGGCAATATAATGTTGCCTTTGACCTACCTTCATAGTGAGAAGCTGGAATGTTCATCCAGATTCACCTTTTATTAGCAAAAAATCTAGCTAGCTAACTGTGTATATTATATCCTATTTACAGTGAAAGGTATAGTTAAGGCTGTAGATTTAACAAGCTTAAATGTCTGTATGTTGACTGACCCAAGGCAAACTGTAGTAGACAGCCTAATTCATAAAATGAGAGAAATGCTGCTTTGTTTACCGTTCACTCCATGAGCAGTCATATTGATTGACATCACTTGCTGAACTTGAGGTTGAAGACTTGAGTTTAAGAAGGGTTTCCTAGTCCGAGTTGCAAGTTTTAAAATGCAGGAAACTGGAAAACCCAGAGGAATCCTATAAAAACCTGTCAAGTTTCACACAGTATCCTGAACTCAGGATCAAACTGAGGTCCCTGGAGCTGGGAGGAGGCAAGACTGTCCGCTGTGCCCCCTGGTGGAATGGGTGAAACAGAATGTGCTTTTGCTAGCTCCTGGTAAAGGTCATAGACCTTTCCTGAACGTTAAGTGTGAATGCGAAGAAAGTTGCTTAGCATAAAGCACATCAAAGCAAAATCATTAACAGTGAGAGCCAACCCCTTCTTACAAAAAAGTAATCACCTGCTATATTGAATGTTATACGGTTGAAAAGGAAATAGTGTTGTGAACACAAGAATGCGCAATCAAAAGTGACTTTTCATGTCTGGGATGATTAAGATTATTATCATGATTGTGTATCTTCTGCCTGTTGTTTCAGAAAAGCGAGAGCCAGCTGGCACAGAATGGGTGAACAAAAATACTCTCGCCAAGGGATTTCGGGACTGTCCACATCAATAATTCTTCATAAATGAAGAATGCTTTTGAGCTAATATCAAATCAATCAAATCTTGTTAATGGGCACACAATTATGACTGGGTTCCAATCTTGTCATTTTACTTTGGTTTATGTCCCAAATTGTGTGCCATCTGCACTGTGCAATCCCCAGTAAACACCTCCGTATCTATAGTCTCTTTTCACTCGGATTTTTGTCCCAGTTGATGTACACACACTGCCATGGATGGGATCCTCCTGAGTGTGACATCACCTGCCTACACTTTTACTTAAGCTGCATCAACCTGATGACAATCCCTGGCACGGCTGCAACCCATAGGGGGGATACAAAGATGTTTCACAGGCAGGGCATCAGAGCAACAGATGGATAGGAAAGCAGGTAGACAAATAAACAGAAATCAAGATAGACAGACAGACAGACAGACAGACAGACAGACAGACAGACAGACAGACAGATAGATAGAAAGATAGATAGATAGATAGATAGATAGATAGATAGATAGATAGATAGATAGATAGATAGATAGATA
>JAOVVH010000043.1:18377249-18387855 GCA_028566435.1 Scorpiodoras heckelii
TGTGTGTGTGTGTGTGTGTGTGTGTGTGTGTGTGTGTGTGTGTGTGTGTGTGTGTGTGAGAGAGAGAGAGAGAGAAATGCTAATAATTGAACAAATTTAACTTAAGCTTATTAGAGGACATACCACTTAAATGTTATATTTCTTAGCCTTTACAACCAAATTTATGGATGTAGAGACAATAATGTCATGTTTTGCTATAAATCCCAGGAATATAGTGAGATTCTTCAGCTGTTAAAGTGTAATTTTACTTGAGGTGAGTACAGTTGGAGCTCTTTTTGTCTGCTTGACTAGTATAGATCAATCACATGAGTCTATACACAGTCTATATGACATCCAGCATCAAATATAACTAAACTACTCAACATTGAAGACTAGCCTACAGATGGAACCGGAAAAGCAACGTAGCCCGTAAAAAAAAGTGTTTACTGCACAAAAATATGCACCCATTTGTTTTCTGCCTAAAATAACATTGGAGACCATCTGTTTAGGCTACACCTACCTGCTACACGGGATACACAGAGACCTGAGCACAAAAGGATATGATAATATTTCCATTTTGCAGCTATGCAGCATATCTATTTAATCTGATTTTAACATGTTATGGGAGCCTAATCTTTGAAACATAGTATTAGAAGGTTTTATTAAATCAAAAGTTTGGATTGGGAATATCATACTCTGAAAAATGAGCACTATTAGTTTTTCAGTATGAAGAAGTTAGAGTAGTTTTAAATAAGAGTAGCTTATTTAACAATTGTTAAATAAGTAGCTTAGTAGTGTTGATAAATTGTTTTATTACTTTTATGTGTACAATGTATTTTTTTTATCTCAATACAGTGGAGCAGACTCTTATGCAGTCAATGCTATTCATTTGTTAAGTGTATTATAATAAAAGCATATTAAGTCAGTGTTTTGGGACATTCTTTTAATTATTACTTGTAATTAACAGACGAAGTGACCCCAGTTATGCATATAGTGTCAGTGTAGCTTCTACTGCCATTTAGTGTCCAGTGAAGCTAGTAACATTTCTCTAGAAGTAACCTTTAATGCAGCGAAGATGTATTTGTAACTTTTAGCTTATCTTTGATTTGAAAACTACTGACACAGTGCAATCCTATGTCATCTTCCACAGATGAGGCATCACTGATATCTACATCAGAGTGTGCCACCAGTTTGGTTGAACAAATGCACAGCTTCACTCACTAATACATACTGTTTAGTATCTGGGCCTATTGTTTAATGGACAAGCTGCAAATAGCTAAAAACCTACTGCTTCTGAAGTTTGTTTTGGGGTGTTCAAAAGAAATACAAAGCCATAGAACCAAGACCCACAAAGCCACAGAGTGCATGACAGATTTCAGTGACATGTAGATACAGCATTTAGATATCTTTACAGTATTTAATGAGAACTATACTTACAGACCATGGAATATGCAAAACATATCTTACTCTAACACATTCTGAGATATTGGTGACTTAAGAGTTAAACAAGGAAAACAACATGTGCAGTAACTTAAAGCCTGAGGAAGCTCTGGCTAAAAGTACCCAAAAAAAAAAATAAAAAAAGGCAAGAAGCACAGAGTTGCTAGTAGGGGGAGTCCTGTGTGCAAAGGGCCTGTCATGCATGCCTCAGCGTTACTGTGAGCCTATTTCTGATAGAATATTTTGATATTCAAAGAGAAAAACAATCAATTATCTCTACACCACAAATATCCAACCATCCTTTTTATTGTCTTTGTCCTAGTTCTTCCCATGATGATATGAATCCAGGTTCAGCATTAAGATGGCTAGCACAGACAGCTAATTTATGAAGGTCTGTTAATTAAAATTTTACATGTTTAAACTGGGCAAAACATACCATATAATCAGACTCAAGTAAATATGCTGTAGCCAGTGAGTTATAAGTTAATGACCAGACATTTAGTCAACTAGACATATATAGATTCTGTATGTGTAACCAAAGGATATGAGGAAAATGTTACAATATGCATAGTTATGCTTTACATGTACTTAAAGGCAAAGAAATTTAGTATACAACATCTGTATTGTTACTTACATTAAATCTAAGGATCCTGAAAGCTAAAAAATATTTTTTTATATTTGAATATTACATGTTGTATATATTTGAACTATATATGCATCACATAAAATATATTTCTTTTTACTTTATATTTCATTTTTAATATTTGATTTTTTTAAATAGATTTAGTAGATTTTTCACAATGTTTGTTTGTTTGTTTGGAACTAGGTGTAAGATTTGCCTTTGATTAGAAATTACAGTTTCAGATTTAAAAAAACAAAACAAAAACAGAACCCTACAGTAAATACAAATCAGAAAAATCCAGATTTCATGTAATTTAGGCCACAGGTGAAGCATCCGGGTTTTTGAGAAGAAGGAGCCAATCACTGCTGTCTGTCATGTACACCTCTATGAATTGGAGACATGGAGTTCAATGGACTCAAATAGGAAAATATGAACCATAATAAAGTCGTATATTTAAAATTTTTTAGGTTTTCAGAAATAGCTAAACTGTTAAGCAGGAAACTTTGGCTGTTAGTTGTTAACAACTGGAACCAATTTAATGCTAGTCTGGTAGTCTAACGAGCTGGAATGTTGCTTATGTACACTGATCAGCCATAACATTAAAACCACCGGACTAATATTGTGTAGGTCCCCCTTTTGCCACCAAGTCGTCTGAAGGTGTCTGGCACTAAGACAGTAGCAGAGCAGCAGATGTTTTAAGTCCTGTAAGTTGGCAGGTGGAACCTCCAAGGATCAGACTTATTTGTCCAGCACATCCTACAGTTGTTCAGTAAGCTTGATAGCTTGAATTTGGAGGCCAATATAACACCTCGAACTCTTTGTCATGTTCCTAAAACCATTCCTAAACAATTTTTGCAGTGTAGCAGGGTGCAGTATCCTGCTGAAAGATGCCACTGCCATTAGGGTATACTGTTGCCATGAAGGGGTGTACTTGGTCTGTAATAATGTTTAGGTAGGTGGTATGTGTCAACGTAACATCCACATGAATTTCAGGACCCAAGGTATAGCATTGCCTCTACCAGCTTGCTGTCTTCCCACAATGTGCCCTGGTGTCATCTCTCCCTAAGGGAAGCAACGCATACACACCCAGCCGTACACATAATGTAAAAGAAAATGTGATTCATCACACCAGGCCTTCTTCCATTGTGCCATGGTCCAGTTCTGATCTTCATGTATCCATTATAGGTGCTTTTGGCATTGGACCACGGTCAGCATGGGCAGTCTGACTGGTCTGCAGCTACGCAGCCTCAAATGCTGCAAGCTGGAATACACTGTGTGTTCTGACACCTTTCTTAATTAACTGCATTAAGTGTGGTACTGCATTAACCAGCATTAAGTAGCTCTTCTGTGGGATCAGAGCTAGCCTTTACTCCACACCTACATCAGTGAGCCTTAGGCACCCATGAGCCCATCACTAGTTCACTAGCTGTCCTTCCTGGGACCACTTTTGCTAGGTACTAATCACTGCATACCTGAGAACACCCCACAAGACCTGCAAATTTTGAGATGTACTGACCCCGTGGTCTAGCCTTCATAATTTTGCTCAGATCTTTAAGCTTGCCCATTTTTCCTGCTTCCAAAGCATCAACTTTGACAACAGACTGTGTAGTTCCTGCCTAATATATCCCACCTATTGAGAGGTGCCACTGTAATAAGATAATCAATGTTATGCACTTCACCTGTTAATGAGCTATTATGGCTGATTGGTGTACAAACCCCATTTCCAGTAAAATGCAATAAAATCTGAAATCTGTAATTTGTTAATTCACTTGAAGCTTATTTAACAGACAAAAGAAAGTTGGGACAGATGCACGTTTAGCACTGGGTAACATCAAATTTTTTTAATTATACTTGTTTGTATAATTGTTTGGGAATTAAAGAAACTACGGTAATTGTTGCAGTTTTGCAAGTTGAATTTTTGCCCATTCTTGCTGTGTACAAGACTTCAGCTGCTCAACAGTCTGTGGTTTCTGTTGTCTGATTCTCCTCTTCAAGATGCGCCAAACATTTTCAATAGGAGACAGATCTGGACTACAGGCAGGCCAGTCAAGCACACACACTCTTTGTCTATGAAGCCACACTGTTGTAACTCGTGCAGAATGAGGCCTGGCATTGTCCTGCTGAAATAGACATGGAGTTCCTTGGAAAAGATGTCTTGACGGCAGAATATGTTTCTCCAAAATACCAAAATAAGCCTCTTCACATATATGCAGATCATATCAACAGTCTGTGTCCATGTCATTCACTGCTATAATTTGTACATACTGCTGCAATTCCACTGGAAATTAGTAGCAGTTAAGTATAGTACCATTATATTTATTTAGTTTATTATTGTTGCTTTATTGTGTTTTGTTTAATCTCCTATATTTGGCATTCTTGGCGAGGAGCAAAGAAAGAATTTCATTGTACATGGAACCTGTTTCCTTACTGTGCAAATGACAATAAACTGTTGAATCTTGAATCACCCATGCCATGGGCACTGATGCACCCCCATGCCATCTCAGATGCTGGTTTGTGCACTTTTTGTTTGTAACAGTCTGGATGGTATTTTTGATCTTGGCACATAGAATCAGAATTTTCCAAAAACAAGGTGAAACGTGGACTCGTCTGACCACAGAACATGTTTCCACTGTCTTTCAGTCAATCTCAGATGACTTCAGGCCCAGAGAACTGGCCAGTGTTCCTACACAAAACTAACATATGGCTTCCTCTTTGAGTAATACAGTCTCAGGTTGCATTTGTTGATGCAGTGGTGGACTGTGTCAGTGATTTTCCAAAGTACTCCTGGGCACATGTGGCCATGTCCATCACAGTAGCATGGTGGTTTCTCAAACAGTACCACCTGAGGGCTCGATGGTCACACACATTCAGCAGTGGTTTCTGCCCTTGACCTTCATGCACTAAGATTTCCCCTGACTCCCTGAAACTTTTCATGATATTATGAACTGTAGATGGTGAAAGACCTCAATTTTTTTCAGTCTTGCACTGAGAAACATTGTCTTTGACCTGACTGACAATTGTTTCATGAAGTTTGGCACAAAGTGGTGAACCACGACCCATCCTTGCTTGCAAAGACTAAGAGTTTGGTGGATGCTTCTTTTCTTGATGACCTCACCTGTTACCAGCTAAACTGATAATTGTGGAACCTTCCAGTGTCTTGTAAAAACTTTTCAGTCTTATTTTGTCTCTGTCCCAAATTTTTTTTGAGTGTGTTACAGGAATCAATTTCTAAATTTGCTTAGATTTAACAAATAGAATTAAGTTTGTCATTAAAAAACTAAAAATCTTTTCTTTGTCCTTTTGTCTGTTAAAAAAAAGATTCAAGTGAGTTAACAAATCACAGAGCTCTGTTTTATTGCATTTTTAGAAAGTGTCCGAACTTTTCTGGAAATGTGGGTTGTACTTACACTGGGCATGTACTAAGCATCAAAATATTTGAGTAGTTTTTTATTTGCTTGACAATTCTGAAAGCATCTGGCTTTTTCTAGGAATCCTGGATGATTCACCTTTTGCCTAATTTACATGAAATCTGAATTTCTGAGAGTTGGCTTCTGATTTTTAAAACACTTCAAAACCATTATCTCAAATTATATGCTTTTCAAGGCAAATCATACCCCAAGCAAATTTAAAACAAAGAAAAAATATTTGAAACAATTTATTCAGTACAAAAATATACAATTTATGTCAGGTATATTTAATTCAAAGATACATCATTAATATTCAAATACATTTGTCAGCTTGCAAGCTCCATATAAATCAGTGTTATCTGATGTTCATTATCTTTTCATTTACATGTGAAAGTTCATCCTGTAGTTCATGACCTTTAACTAAGTATATTCCTTATTCCCTGCCTATTCAAATTTACACCTTTGTTTGACTTGCCAAAAGCTCAACAGTCCCTCAAAAGTAGAAGACTACAGCAGAGGAGCAGATGAGATGGACGAAGGCACAGGTAGACTGACAATCACAGGGGAGGGTAAGCCAGATGCCTATTGGAAATTGTCAGACTATTGCCAAAGCGACCTCATGCCAGGATAATACAAGGTCCATAGGTGTGTCTGAGTCAGTCCCAACCCACATGCTGATAGCCTTTCAGTGTTGCAGGGCCAATCTCCACAGTAATTGCTTTTCCTCTGTTTCATATCTTTCTTTCTATGGACATTCCCGAAAAAAATATATAAAAGGCCGTTCACTTTGTTTTTTCTCAGCTTGCGTCTAAGAAAAAATGGTTTTGATGCTACTTACAGATTGTATATCTTGATGATGTGCTTGTCTTGATAACCATTCTGTGGTCAACGCAGGCATCCCTAACATAAGTAAGAAGTTCTGTTTTGTATTAATAGGCATTTGAAATGTTTCAGGAATACTATGAACATAAATTCTATAAAAAATTATTTCTGTATTATATAAAGATATTGTATGGATATTTATAAATTCAATATCAACATGCAAAAATCTTTTATCTGTATTATTATTATGAGTAGTAGTAGTAGTAGTAGTAGTAGTAAAAGTAGTAATAGTAGTAACAGTAGTAATAGTAATTTACAATGTCTTTATAGTTTGCATCAACAAAATATCCTCATGAAGCTCAGGGTCATGCAAAAAGCTTGTTAGAGACGACTTAGAGCACAATGAATTGGTAAGGCAAAAAATGGCAAACGTTTAGGTGCTTTTTTATTATTATTAATGCTCATTTAAGCTCTTAGTGCTTAGCTTAGTTGTAGCAGCAGCAGCAGCAGCAGATACTACATTTGCCCAAATGCACCCCTGCACCACTCACAAAAACAATGATATCTTTGAAGAAATCCTCAAAACAGACATGAAGGAAACCTGAATCACAATCTATAGTTTCTCAGTCTCTTTCTGCATCAGTGATAAATAATGATATGCTGCAATGAGGCTTCTAGAGAAAACACACACACACACACACACACACACACACACACACACACACACACCAAATGTACTTTAACTGCAAATGCAACAACTTGAAACCATCACCCCATTTGGTTTCATTCCCTTCAGAAAATACTAACCTCATAAATTAATTAATCACCTTGGCAATCTGCCTCAGTTTTCATAGCCTCTCATTTATGCATTAGAAACAGGTTAAAGGAACAAGTGTTCAACAAACTGCTTTACAAGATAAAGTGATATAATGAGATCAGGACGAAGATTATATCACAACTAGCAAACAAAGTCAGTGAGAACTGCAGACAAATGAAAGCAAGTATGTTACACTCCCATGATGTTAACCAAATAGCACATCCTGCTTTCAGAACTGTCCAATATGGGCTACAAATGTGCAAAATAAATTTTGATATCCTGGGCACATAGTCACAAATTAGCACATAAAAACAGCTAGAGCCTATGATTATGAATATTATACATCTGAAGTCATCCCCCTTAAAAAAAAACTTAAATAACATATGTGTGGAGGATGTTGTTTAATTTAGCTTGTTTCCTAAAAGTGATTTTGTTACATTACCTAAATAAGGTGAAATCTAGGGCAGGCAGATTCAAGTAGACTGGCTGTCGGAGTCAGTGAAGTGTGAAATTGCAACCACCAGACAGCCAGCATAATAGCTCAGAAGGGGGCTAATGTTCCTGCTACATTCACAGAACATTTTTGTAATGGCTAAATTAAAAGAAAAAATATATAGATTTATTCTGGGTTCAGTTTTCCTTTTAATTCATTGTTTCATTTCGCATTCTTGTTTCAAATTCCTATTCATGCCTTCCCCATTTGCCCCTTTTCTTTCAACGAGATCCCACGTAAATGGACTGACGCTTATTAAAAGCAAAGGGCCCACAGTTAGAGAAAGAAAGTGGAAATCAAATGGTGGGAAGAGGAGATATGTGAGGTTTGTAATTTGGGCCCCCTGCCATGTACAAGCACCCTGACGTGTCAGCAAGGAAAGAGAAAGAACAATTTAAATTAATAACTTCAAGCAGCCATGTTGTTGTAGAACCCCAGCCCATCACCCTGCATCCCCAGCACACACACACACACACACACACACACACACACACACACACAGAGAGAGAGAGAGAGAGAGAGAGAGAGAGAGAGAGAGAGAGAGAGATACACTCAACAAGGTGACTGAGCAGCAGATCAATACCAGTTGGAGGTTGCTTATGTCACAAATGCTTCTGTGAATACCTGTCCTCTATTTTTTGATTAGTGCAAAAACACAACCCTTTCTCAAGCAAATTAATGACTCTTCTAAGAGCAGCAGAAATAGTAGAGTACCATAAACTGTATATTTAGGGATAACTGAACATCTGACTGGTTACTACCCTGCAAGCATGCACCTAAAGACCTGTCTCAACAGCTTTTCCTGTTAAGGCTGAAGAAGTGTTGATCAGCAAATAATGCACAGTGAATTGTTCTGTTCTGTTTAATGATAAGGAATATTTCTAAGAATACGACATGCATATATGCAGGATGTGCAGCATATGTACTTTAAGAAGGTTTAACCTTGTTTACAATCATTAATCCACTTCTGATGCCAGCTGCATACTCCATACAAGTCATTTATAGTGAGATCCAGCTAAAGGAAAAGAGGCTTTCTAACAACCACTATGTTTTCCAATATATTTTAGTGAGTTTATATAATAGTTTAATATTATATATTTTATATGTTTTCCTTAGACCATTCATAGTTTCACTTCATTTTATTAGGATTAACAAAAATATGTCCAGTGCGTATTAATTAGGATATTTATTAGGCAATAACATTGCTCAGTTGACATGATTTTGCTTTAGAGTAAGCGTGAAATATGGAATAAATTTGAAACATATTGTTTAGATTCACTTACATGTTAGAATATACACGTAGCTACAAAGTCATAAATATACAGACAAATACGCCTGGAAGCATTGCCATGAAAATAGACATTTTTTTAACATCACCGCTGATCAAATCATAAACTTGCTCAATCACTGGTTTTGTTTCTGGTTTTGCACAGGTTGCCAATGTTTATGACCAATAAATGCACCAAAAAAATCATTGTAACCTTTAATAACATACATTTGCTGCAGCTGAAGCCATGGGGGAAAATAAAATAACATTTGTGGCTGAACAGCTAAATCTAAATGTTTGTAATACCCCTAATTTATCTGCCGTTTCATGACACTGGGTGCTTTAAAGGTTTTACTTCCGAATGCTTTCCGAAGAGGACTCATAGGACACTTGGAAACAGAGTTATGGTGTGAACATTAAAAAATGTTGCATACATTCTGAGTCACAAGTTAATGGGTTATATAGACAGCATGGATAAACCCACAGAGCCTGAGCATTAATGTTCCCTCACATAGTTATATCTTATTAGGCTTTCTCAGTCAGACTGATGGTCCATCTCTCCATTTGATGCATTTTCTTGCAGACAGCCAGACCTGTCATCTCCTATACTGCATACACTCCTGCTCTGCTGCCAGAAAATTGCACTCCAATTAAAAGTAATCAAAGACTGTTGAGTAAAAAGCATCTCTCCAGCTATGCTTTTAATTTTGCCTTTTATCCATCTGGCCACTCATATGATTTTTGAGTGATGGTGGATTGACAGAACAAAAGAAACTCTTGTGTAGTCGCTTATTTAATCAATTATTTATTTATTTTAATGTCATGGCCCTTTGTTGTGTCCTCACTGTAACACTGGATGGAAAATTACTGTGATTATTTGGAGCCATCCATCCTGCCCTTTCAACCTTACAAGGGGCAAGTTTTGCATCCACACATTGATAGTTCAGTACAATAAATAAATACATTTTAAAAGGCCAGGTGAATGTCACTCCACAGGGTTCTTTTCTGGCATATATGACACCACAATGGCCATATCTTACACAAGAAACACAAAATTATCATCAAGAGGTTATTTATTAGCAATTGATTTTAGTTCAAATAGAATCATTTGCATTACATTAACACACACTAGGACATGTATAACCAGTGACAAGGAATGAACTTCTTTTCTAACCCAAACCTACTGAAATTGTATAAGATGGCTCTTTGTGGCCACAGGAGTTGCTGTTCTAGTGAATACCATCACAGCTATGCTTCTGATATTCAACAGAACAGCAGGATGGTGTGCTATTGCTTTTTATCCAACAGTTTATTAGACAAGAAATTAATATCAAGTATACTGACATTTCACAGTGTGACAAGTCATAATATGGGCCAAATATTTTTGCTCTTTTTTGCGCCATTAACTCAGCCAAAGTCCAGTTCCTCCAGACGCACAAACAGTTTCCAAACAGCTGAAGATACCATGAGCATCTATACACACAGTTGTATGCAAATATAAAAATCTTCGGACCACACAGATGTTCAGCAAAAAGACACAAATTAACTCCCACACTGTAAAAAAAAAAATACCTTAACTTAATTTTCAGTCTTTCAACTCAAGTTTTGAAATTACTTTAAGGAAGTGGAAATTTGAAGGCGTCAAATGAACTTGACACTGTGAGTTATGGCTATGTCTAACAATCCGAGTGTGTGTCACTGTATTAATGTGCCACAGGAGAAGCACTTAAAAAAAAAAAAATAAATAAATAAATATATA
>JAOVVH010000043.1:18433743-18445630 GCA_028566435.1 Scorpiodoras heckelii
AGAACGGCCCGGACCGGGAATCGAACCCAGATCATCTTGCTGTGAGGCGACAGTGCTAACCACTACACCACTGTGCCACCCAGTAGCACAATAATGATTAACAAAAATATATATATTGTGCAGTCCTATTTTAACAACTTACAAAGTCCAGAGCAATACTCAATCATGCTAAGCGATGAAACTGGGAGAAAAAAAACACTGACACTTTCACTACTGGCTAGTGAATTAATACACTGGAAACATGTCCTCTCTTATAGAAACAGTAAAAAAAAAGTCTATATTAGTATATTAGTTTTTTTTAAATGTCTGTATCCGTTTGTAAAGTTTCATAGCCTTAGGACACATCACCTGTCATTCACAATTCAGTCAATAGTGTGTCTGCTGGGTTTTTTTGTATGCATCATCAGCGAGACTGTTAAGCTTACAGTCTCAGCGAACGTGGAACGAACAAAGATATTACACTGGTGCATGTTTTTAAACAGATTGCAGTTTAAATCTGGTTAAATGATGAAATAAGTTAGTACCTCCCAAATGTGAAAATGAATAGTTGATTTAAGTCAGTCATTCCACAGTCCCTGGAGTTGGGGATAAATTGCACTGTATATTTTTGTTTTTCTTTTCCAATGCATAAGGTATAATTCATGAGCGTAAAAGGCTTGTATGATAGCACAGAAAGCATTAAGAACAGTATCCTAAGCCCCAACCAAGGTCTAAATGAAACCACTTTCTATAGCAAAAGGCTTAAAGGAATAACCTGAATAGAGTTAAAGTAATCTAGATAGCTAGGTGATATTATTATTATTATCATCTAATAATCTAGACTGCTTTCAACAATGTTAAGCCTGCCATTGTCATGTGAATATTTACACGACAGTCATTTGACAAACTCAATCAAACCAACATTTGTTCCTCTGTAGTAAAACATTTAACGAGTAAACAATAAAGACCCTTATAATGCAAGGCATTTTTAAAATGTGTACTTATATAAAGGACTGAATTGTTTTAAACTATGTAGATAAACATTGTAATGAATATCGTTTTATTTTTGTTTTACGATACAAGAATCTTTAGGTATACCTCACATGGTTTTCTGAAGCTCAGTAGCAGACGTGAGCATTTCAATTAAAGTTCTTGAAACAAAGCTTTCCTGTATGCATGTGGTTTCTTATTGCTCTAATGCCACATTCTGTGTCACTTATGAACTCAAACCGTTTCTTTGTTTTACCTGAAACTCAGTGTGATATCCATAAAAATTAAAAAAGTGGTTGAGTCAAGATATAGTATCAGCCATTTTAATATCCAATTACCAGTGATATCATGAACAATCCCTTTTCCTCCTTTTGTTATACCTTTTTATATTTACATATCTCTTCACATTTTGGCCCAATCTATTTTATAAAACAGAAATAAAAAGGACAATGGATTGCACATTTAAACATTCAAATGATAAAAAAAAATTTACTTTAAAAAAAGTAATGAACATATTTGGGGATCAATATAAAATCATAACATATATAAGAAATTCATCATAACAAATCTGAATGTGTTTTCTAGTCCAATATCAATTTATCACTCTTTTTTTTTTTTTTTACAGTTTCCAGAGTCTACAATTATAAATGGAAAGCCTTTCACGTGTGAATATTTGAGCCTGCTCAGTTCTGTTTTTCTGTCTAGCCTCCTTGTCCATCACATTCAGAAGGTTCAAACATGTTAATTGTGCAAACTATTCAACCAAATTACACACAGTAGAGACAGAATTATGACAATGAAACTAGTTCACAAGCAGAAAAGGACATCTCTCCCAAACAATCAAAACCAAACACTGAAAGATTTTCATCACATTGTCCAGAATGTCCAGTGCTGAGATTCCCACCTTAGTCCACCTTCACCACACTGTAGATTTTATTTACAAACCAGAAACAGGCAAAAAAGCCAATGGTCCCTGTGGAAAGACAGACAGGTGAGACAAGCTGGATATGAATAAATTATAGCATTTGTTGCATTTCTTAAAAATCCAGGTAGTAAAACGATCATATAGAAGAGCTATTTTATCAAGATTACATTTCAAGTTCACAAATAGCTTATTTATTTCAGCTGCACACATGAATTCAATTAAAAAAATTAAGGTCAATGAAAAAAAAGCTATTGTTAATGACTGGAAAAAAGTAGTCCATTATAAATTTATAAATTAAGACCAATAAAATTAGCTCCTCAATTAGGACAAAAGAAACAGAACCTTATAAAAGGAGCAAGAATTATCCTGTGTACTGCAATGTTGGTTTTGTGCACGCTGCATTCATGAGGCACTTTTTTCTCCATTTTTGTTGTCATTTTGTTGTTTTCAACATAAATATAAATCAGCCTTAACGTGAATATGTAAATCTGTTGGTATTTTATGTTCAGTTTGGGCTACGAACTTTACCAGTTTCAACAAGGCTACAACATTATATATGCACAGAGGGAGAGAATGAAAATCATAAAGCACAGCTATTAGATGTCTGTACAGGTTTAATGCATCCCACGTACTGGCATGTGTGGGTGTGTTCTACCAGGAACAGCTAGATCGTGCTGTTACCATGTCAACTTCTGACCACCTCTACCTAAAAAATACAAGCACTCTTCTGAAGTGTGTATCGTAGGTTGTACAGAAACATGTTCTGTTTCTCTTTGGGTTCTTGTTTTTATATCTTAAACATCAGGTAATCGTCATAAGTGCCTTAGCCAGGGTTTCTGAAACAGCTATTAGATGTCATGGCAACATATAAACTGGGGGCCTGATAGTCATTACGTAAACAGTGGTGCCAAATTTAAGACTATAATAGCAAAGCCATACAGAGTCCTGCAATCACATGTCATCATAAGGAGTGCTCTATGTAATGGCCAGTTGATTCAATAATGGCTGTAAATGCCCTAGGCTTCTATTGTCTACACAAACGACCAGAGCTACAGAAGACCACTACCATTTCAAGATGGAAACCAAGAAGCTAGGATCTCTAATCAGCATCAGAGTAGCTTGTGGCTGAAGCTTTTCAATAAGAGGAGGGAGAGTCTGAAACAGAGGATGTTTTTTTTTGTGACCCAATGCTAAACAAAAGATTATCATTTCAAGAAGACGGTAAGGAAAATAAGGTCAGCAGTCAGTGTGCCGTTTATTTATAAACTGAGAAAATGAATCAGAAAAACTGAGGAAGATTTGATTGAAGCAAATGACTGGGCTACTACCTCACACAATAACACACAAATAAGAAGAAGTAACAAGAGTAACAATAAGAGAAAAAAAAACTACTCTGCAATTAGTTTGTGCCCTGTAATGGTTAACCAGGTTACCACAGTAACAGACCCCAGTGACAGTAAAAACTCATTTAATGCTGATTATAATATACACTATATAGACAAAAGTGTTCAGACACACATCTTAATCATTGAATTAAAGTGTTCCATGCAGTCACATTGCCACAGGTGTATAAAATCAAGCACCTAGCCATGCAGTCTGCCTTTACAAACATTTATGAAAGAATGGGTCATTCTAAAGAGCTCACTGAATTCGAGTGTGGTACTGTAATAGGATGCCACTGTTGCAACAAGTCAATTCATGAAATTTCTACCCTAGTAGATATTCCACAATCAACTGAGTATTATTATTGAAACAAGGAAGCGTTTAAGAACCACAGCAACTCAAAGCACAGCCATGTAAAGTTACACAGTGGGGTCGCCGAGTGCTGAGGCGCATAGTGCATAATAGTCAACAACGCTCTGCTGTCTCAATAACTGCAGAGTTCCAAACCTCCTCTGGCATTAACATCAGCACAAAAGCTGTGCACCGGATGCTTCATGGCATGGGTTTCCATGGTCAAGCAGCTGCATGCAAGCCTTACAACACCAAGCACAATGCCAATCGTCAGATAGAATGGTGTAAAGCATGTAGCCACTGCACTCTGTAGCAGTAGAAATATGTTCTCTGGAGTTATGAATCACACTTCTCTGTCTGGCTGTCTGATGGATGAGTCTGGGTTTGGCGAATGCCTGGAGAACTTCACCTGCCAGACTGCACTGTGCCAACTGTAAAGTTTGGTGGAGGTGGGATAATGCTATGGGGTTGTTTTTCAGGGGTTGGCCAAGGCCCCTTAGTTCCACTAAATGAAAATCTTAAGGCCTCAGCATACCAAGACATTTTGGACAATTGTATGCTTCCAACTTTGTCGTAACAGTTTGGAGAAGGCCCATTTCTGTTCCTGCATGACTGTGCCCCAGTGCACAAATCAAGGTCCATAAGCGCACAGTCGGGCGAGTTTGGAGTGGAAGAACTCGACTGGACCACACAGAACCCTGACCTCAACCCCACTGGACACCTTTGGGATGAACTAGAATGGAGATTGCGAGCCAGGCCCTCCTACATCAATGCCTGACCTCACAAATGCTCTTCTGGATGAATGGGCAAAAATTCCCACAGACACACTACAAAATCTTGCAGAAAGTCTTCTCAGAGGAGTGGAAGGTGTTATAGCTGCAAAGGGGGAACCAACTCCATATTAATGCGTATGAATTTAGAATGGAATGCCATAAAAGCTCCTGTAGATATAATGTGTAGGTGTCTGAATACTTTTGTCTACACACTGTATACTAAAAAAAAAAAAAAACATATTGCATTCATGATATGACTCCATGCAAATCACAGCCAGACACTAGTATTCCTGCATGTCAGCACTGAACTTTTAAAACTTTGTTCTCTGTCTAAAACACAGATAAAACCAGCACAGTAAGAGGTGTGAGGTTATGAAAAAAGGTTTGTCCATAGAAAAAAAAAGCAAATATCCACCAGAGTAAACACATGGCAGGAAGGATTCAGGAAGGAATGGCAACAGGATACAAATCCTGCCAGGTCTAAAAAAATGATCAAACATGAGCCACACGCAGCTTATTGACTTTTATTCCCATCATGGGTTGTGTAAACAGAGCAAATGAATGACACTCTGCTCTTTCCTCATTCTTCCTGCACCACAGTATCACTATAAAACCAATATCTGCTGCTTGGCTGCTGTTTTTGATAGATACTTCTGGTTACAGAACTGCTCGTTTTTTTTACAACGTTAAACAATGACAAATTACTTGGACACCTATATAAATTATATTACACTGTTTTATCAGCCATACTTTATCCTGAACATGTCAGCTGTTCAGGCTTGGCTTACCACTCACCTGTGAAGAGGAAGAATATGAGAACCATGATCATGGTGTAACCAAAGTAAAGAATGGTGCTGGCAGCTCCTTGGATTTGAAGTTTGGAAAAGAAATAGTGTATCGCATAGATGAAGAGATAAACTGCTGTAAATCCACTAGTCAGGAACGATCGCCACCACCAGTCATAATCCTGTACATGGGGGAAAAAAAATGTAAAATAAAAAAAGGCGAGCAAAAAAATACAGACAAGTCTCTTTTTTAAAAAAAACTGCCATGACTACAGGATATATACACTTCAGTTTCGTGTGGCTGTTTGTCTACTACATTAAGGCAGGTATGAAAACAAACACATTTATGCACAATACAAACAAAACCCGGGGTTTTCCTCCATGAAGTCACTCTGCAAACTTTGCAGACCTTTATGAACAGGTAGTGTAGAACTTAGTTTTAAATATTACAATACACTGCCCTACTTAAGCACTCAGTACACTATAACTGTAACTCAAGGTGTGAAATACTATACACACACTCATAGCTATGTTCTTCTTTGTAGTATTTCAGACATTTATTCATTATTAAACACAATGTCCGATATTACTAATAAATACATTCGTAAATGTGCAACATTTTTTAGAAACTTTATGACATCTCAGACTATGGCCTCACCTCTGCACACAAATGAAAGTAGCAGAGCAGAACGGTGGCTTCTGAACACGTGATAATCAGGATAATGAACACCAAGAACAGGAAGCCAAACATATAATACATCTGATGAGACCTGCAAGTAGAGCATATCAGAAAAACGTCTTGTTTTGATCTTACAGCAACAATGAAGTGTATAAGTCTTATTTTTTGAATACATAATAAGATTGGATTATTAGGGTACCAGATGCTGTTGAGAATGAAGAAGAGCTGGATGAAAATGCAGCCGAAGGGCAGGATGCCACCCATGATGATGCCTGGGATGGGTTTGGTAAAAAAGGACTGCTGAGGGATTTGCCGTGGGATCTGGTTTGTTCGCACAGGCGCTTCAATCACCTGTGGGCGGGGGAGAAAAACCACAAACAACTTAAATGAATACAGTGTGATATAGACTGGGCCTGCAGCACAGCCAGCACCCTAGGTTTTTTTTTGTTGAGAACGTTTGACAAAACCTTCAAACAAGGGGTGTGCATTAGAATCCCGTAGGACAAGGAAAAAAGTCCTTTAAACATGGTTTGGGAATTTGTGAGTTGTAAGTAAACCTATGGTTTGGGAGATGCTGGGAATGGTTATTGTGGTTGTGGTATGTTTGTGTACAAGCTAGTATCTTTTTCTGTATATAATTTCAAATGTCTATGCAAAATGTGACCCAAAAAAAGTCCAAAAAGTCCAAAATGCCTTATTACGTGCAATCATCACTGCTGTCAGAACTTTTTTTTTTTTTTATAAATAAGGCATATTAATTAACTGACCAGATGCTAGACCACATATCTAGAACCAATTGTAAGTAGGGATTTAGAAAAAGTGACAAAATTGTTATTCTTTCACTTCTCATTTAAACACATCATCAAGCAAAAAATGAAACCGCTAGCCAGACTCTGAAAACATCAATATATGCAATGGCAGAAACTGATGAAAGACTATGGCATAAGTATGCACTTATTCACTGCAGTAATAAGTTAGTACATTTATTAATGCATTAAACTGTGCCTCCAGGCTCACATAGCATGGACCAGGAGAAGCACATTGCCTTCACATGCCTGGTTGGCTAACTAATGAATTTATGATTGGTCCACCCCTGATTTCATTAGTTGGCAGAATATATACAACAACCCAGTTCACATGAGCTGCAACACAACAAAACAAAACCAGCTAATACAGAGCTAAGTATTACACAGAACCCATCATCTTCAAGCTGTCAGCCAATGACTCACATCTATACCCATGTGCAAGAGATGATTATTTACACAATGTCTGGCTCTGCAATTCAGTTTAGAATGTCTGGTCAGAGGGCATGAGCAGGCTGTCTGAGGAGTCTGGTTTTATCATCCCACTCTGTCCAGCTACCTCACTTCTAAACAAGCTCTTCTCCCTCTCTCCTTCCTCAGTAATGAACAAATATCACTTTGCGACTTTGCTGAAGTTCTCCACATGCACAAGAATGCATCCAGTCTTCATGGTAGGGCTGGGCGATATGACCAAAAAAGTCATATCTCAATATACCTAAAATAAATGGCGATATACGATACGATATTATGAAAACCATAACAAAATATAATGTCAAAGTATTAGTGTTTATTTGTAACACCAAAAAGAGCATGCTGCATTATCTAACTGTAATTATCAAACTGTATGTCTAAGAAATATTTGCTTGTTTTGTCACATGGTATAGCTCTTGAAAAAGAAGCCGTCAGCGTTACTTGCTTTCCTTTTGCCCGACTTAGTCTTCGCGGTATTTCACTGATTCAGCAAACTGCTGTGGATGGTGTAGTTTAAGATGATAAAATAAATTCGTTGTGCTGATACCTTTAGTTGCAACGTTTTTATTAGTGCCGTCACGCAGGTAATTTTTTTAAGCACATTAATCGCACATTGTGATTTGCGCTGTATGTGTAGGTCGGCATCACAGGCCCATTGATAATGTTGTTGCCCTTTATCACTGGTCTATTTTAAGAGAAACATGCGAGAGAGAGATAGCTGAACAGGACATTTGTACACCGTTTTAAATTTACTCCGATGGAAACCTGCGTTTCCTCTGCATACTCGATATAACGAATATGGTCATTTTCAAAATCATGTAAAAAATACTATCAAATATATTGATATTTGCGATATATCCTCCAGCTCTACTTCATGGTGGCATTTAATTTTTTTTGTGTGGTATATGATCACCATATGTTGAGGCCACCTTGGCAAGTCACAATTCATTTTGAACATTCATACTGATGTGATGTTGCATTTGTTTTATTGTTCAGTAGTGTTGGGTTTAGGAACACCTTAGCTGAGGTTGAATCAAGACCAGGACCGTAGCCAATTGAATTAGAGTCAAGACAGAGTATGACAGCAGGGAAAGACCAAGACGAGACAGAGACCACAGATGGCTGAGTCCATGTCAAGCCTGAGACATGTTCATTTGCCTGTTGTAGTATTTGTCTAACCGAACATGTAATTTCTCTTGAAATAACTACAATAACCTATCTACTTTGGTATTATAATTTTGTATAAAAAGGACACATGGCACACACGGGACATAGGCTCATACAACTTTTTACAGCTATTACACCTTCCTGTGCTATATTACTTGGAACATAAGAAGTATTTTGAATCATAGTCACTTAAGATTTTGGTAACACTTTACCTTTAGTGTTGACTAACTAACATGAAGTAATGCATTAGTTAACATAAACAAGACATGAAGTAATATATCAACTAATATTAATGCATTACTATTTAAGTAATTAACTAATGTTAAGTTAACCAACTGCACAAGTTAATGTTGTTTTCATATGAAGTGTTGACTAATTAACATTAAGTAATACATTTGATAACATGAACAACAACTGAGGTGGTTCATTAATAATGGTTAATTAAGGTAAAGTAAGCATGCAATGCCTCCATTAGTTCATGTTCTTGTGTTTTGCACATGTACATAGCTGTAAAAGCAGCGTTAAATAATAGCTTATTTAGACTTAAGCAGTGGTAATCACTAACTTGTTTTATTTACTGATTTCATTTACTGATCTAATATTTTAAACTTTTCACTATATTTTTAAGTGATAAGACATTTACTTCTGCCTACTGCTTTTGCCTCCGTTCCATTCAGCCATTAATGGTTAGTTGCTTGTTGGGGTTTCACTGTGTCATTTTATTGAGGTGGTTCAGCTGTTGTTTTACTTCTGTCTTGCTCACACCTCTCACTTTGCAACGTTAGTATTTTATTTTAGAGCAAAAGGGAATAAAAAGCTAAGAATAGAGTCTGACACATTTCAGCTCCTATGCTGATTCTGGATGCATTGAGCTCCACTGGATATTTCCAAGTTACTCATTACTCATGGATGCAAATCAGTGCAATGTAATATTTTCTTTTATATATAAAAGCTTACATTAATATGCTACATTCTGATGTATATGAAAACATTAACTAATGCAGTTGGTTTAACATTAGTTCATTATTGTTAATGTATTACTTCATGTCTTGTTCATGTTAACTAATGCATTACTTCATGTTACTTAGTCAATACTTAATGTAAAGTGCTAACCCGAAATTTGTATATAATTCCGTGTGCAGAGACAGACATTTACGCATTTTGCATTGTAACACGAATATTACAGTGGGAGGAAATACTTGCATGGAAATTATGTTATGGTCCAGAAAAAAAATTGAGTCTTCATAAGCTGAAACCTAGACAAGACTAAATAAAATTTTACTCTGGTTTAGAACAAGATTGAGACCAATGATGTGTGGTCTCAAGAACAAGACCAGTATTGAGTACCACAACACTTGTTCATCAAATTTACATTTACATTTTTTGGCATTTAGCAGACACTCTTATCCAGAGCAACTTCCACAAGTGCTTAGTCATTAACCTGGAATATCCAAAGCTAGTGCTGGTAGAACTGAATTCAAGGTTCTTTGAGCTATGATACTGCTAAAAATCAGCCTTACAATACCTAATAAAATTTACAAGCAAAGCAAGTCATATAACACAAGTATTCCTAAACTACACAAACCAGTGAAGAACAAGTCATAGTCAATATAATGACTGCTGTAAGTGCAGTAAAAGCTTTGAGTTAGTGCACATTCAAGTGCTCTCGAAAGAGGTGGGTCTTCAGTTGGCATTTGAAGGCAGCAACATTGAAAGGCAGATTTCATTTGCAGCCACAAAGTCATTTTCTCAGTTATGACTTGTTATAATGTTGTTACCTAAGCAACAAAACAAGCCAGTATTTAACATAAATGTAAGTGATATTTACGCTACAAGTATTTAAGCTACAACATTATTTTAAAGCACTGGAATTCTGTCCATTTATTTACTGTCATAAAAGACTAACTTGTCAGAGATCTCACATAATGTACGCAACATTTTGTGTTTCTTGTTAGTGTTTGGTTGTTGAAGGGAAAAACCTCATTCTATTCAACAGATTTTATACACAGCTAGTTACAATGAGCTTTGTCTATGTTGCTACTGACATTCGACACCGAAAGTCAGGTTTAGGACATATTTTACACCTTGACCTATAATGGTAGAACTGGTAGAACTAGGTGCTGGTCCCTCTTTAGCATTAATGCCCTATTGTCAGAGCTCAACTGTCATTCTGTAAGATATAATGACTTGCTTGAAACCCAGTAAAGATCATTACTGTATACAAGATTCATTCATCCTTCTGACTAATAGATCTTCACATGTAATAATGAAAGCATTCAACAAATTTAGTACTCTCTAAAGAAACAATCCATGTATCAATCCTAAAAGTTGTATTAAAGTCAAAGAAGTAACTCACCGATTTTCTGAAGCCAATGTATGCACCTAAAAAGGTGAGAGGAACGGAAATGCCAAACCACAGTGCCAGGATAGCTACCAGTGTGACGAATGGGATGGCGGCAGACGAGCCCTCCACCCACAGAATCAGGTTCATCAGGAAGAAATCCACAAACACAATGCTGTGAAGGACATAGTGTTTTAATCTTAATCTTAAAGGCCCACCTCATTATAGACATATAAATTTACCTCATAATACAAAAAGTCAACATACCCAGGACACAAAAGTGCTGTCAATAAAACATTCGTTTTCCATTTTTCACCACCGAAACCTGAGGAACCAAAAAATATTGCTCACTTATATAATGACAATCATTGGTCATATATTTAACAGTCAGTATTCTTTGATGTCTTACAAAAGAAAGCATTACAGGGCGTTTCAAAAAGATGGACCCAATTTGAAATCACTTCTTGCAACCACAAACCGCACATAAATGAATCTCTTTCCACTTGAAAGGGCAGGGCATAGAGTTTCAAATGATTACATTTAGATGCCTCTCCCAGTGCACAAACAGCCTCTAGCCTCAACGCTGAATAAGTTGCATGGGACCCCAACGATCCCTAGACATTATATCGTGCAACTATTTCTTGTAGGGATACGTCAAAGTCCGTGTTTTTGTGTCACCATTAGCGACTAATCTGCATGATCTCAAAAACACAATTACAGCAGCGATGAGCTCAGTGGAAGAAGACACTTCGAGAAGCATTTGAGACAAATTCAACTATCGTCTCAATGTTGTCTGTGCAGCAGGTGTAGGGCACATAGAGCACTTATAAAATGCTTACTAAAATTTGATCACTCATTAAACCATTTGTAACTGTAACATGTTGCCATTGTGAAATATACTGCTTTGAAACTGAGTCCATCTTTTTGAAACACCTTGTATAATTAAGTGGCTTATTAGGCAAAGAATCCTCTATATAAATCCATAAAGACACACTCCAGGCCTTAATAATGCAAGCAAGCAAAAACAATTATTTATAATTAAATCAATTTTCCAAAGTCCAAGCCTTTTACTAAAAATAACAATACTAAATACGTACATAAAATAATATAAATATCTTACTCTTACAAAATTAGTGTTAATTAAGTAACGTAACAGTGAGGTAAACAATTAACCAAAGCTTGTGAGATCTTAAAAGTAGCATCAATATTAAATACACTGATCATGCATAACATTATGACC
>JAOVVH010000043.1:18510158-18522525 GCA_028566435.1 Scorpiodoras heckelii
ACTGTATACCAACTCTACCTCTTCACAACACAACTGATGGTCTCAAGCACATTAAGAGGGCAAGAAATTCAAGAAATGAACTCTTGACAAGGCACAGCAGTTAACTGAAAGCCATTCCAGGTGACTATCTCATAAAGCTGACTGGAAAAATGCCAAGATGTGCAAAGCTGTCATCTAAGCAAGAGGTGCCTACTTTGAAGTATCTAAAATATAAAACATATTCTGGTTTTGTTTACTAAATAATTCCATTTAGTACTGTATATATATATATATAGATATATATATATAATTTAGAATCCCTAAATCATTTTCATCATCAGCTTTAGCTAATTAATTAATTGATCTCAATAAATTGATCTCAAAGTGTCATGTCATTTCACTGACCATTGTTTACTGTGCTCCTGCTGACTGTGAAGTTGGCTGGTTTAACCCCCCAGAAATAACAGCACATCCACACAGCTTTAAACATGTAACCCCTGAGACTTCAAAGATTAAAAAGCACAACTACATGACGATACTGAGATCAAGTTTAAGTGTCCTACTTTACCAATGCTACCTATAGAAGAAGTACTTTTACTGTCATTGTGTTTGTGCACGTTCCACCACTTTGTGTACATATATCATATTATCTTACAGGATAAAATTAGTGGTCAGTATTAATGGTACACATTGTTTTGTTTATTTGCATTATGTACAGTGGATCACAAAAAGATATCAGTGAACATTGTATACATGTGTTACCTGTCATATTAACAGAAGACATATTCTTATACTCTATACACTTTTATCCCTATACCTTATATATTCTAGCTACTATTATATTACACATTATACAGCAGTTGTTCTCCAACTAAATTCATTTATGTATAATTTTTACAGTTCATTTCCAAGTAGGCTCACTAAGAAGCCAAAGTCAGTTTAGGAAGCTCATACAAGCGAAATGAATCCTTCTTTGATTTTCTTTCATCTCTTTCATTTTCACTTTGTTCATGTTATTTACAGAAGTTAATTACAAGAGGACAACCAAAAAATGACAACTGTAATCATACATCCAGAATGTGAATAAAGACAAATCACGATTAAAGTTTGTCTTACAAATGACAATTTCTAAGCACAGGGGTTTTATTTCATTGGTTTGCTGCTTTTTTGTTATTTATAACAGACGTCAATTTCCCATATAGTCATTATTTATCCAGAAATACATTTTGGTGTCTTTATTTGTTTATTAATCCATAGATGTACATTAACTGTGTCCACATTGCTTCTCAGGAACAAGTAATTCAAAAGGTAATGAAAGAAATATCAAGGTGTGACCTGGCTTTCACATACTGTCTGAAAGTCACTTGAAAAGCCCTGTCTATAAGCAGAGGAACCACCAACCCCCATATAGCTTAAGGGAAGTTCATTTCAAACTCACTGCTCTGGACTACGTGATGAGCTTGTTCTTGAACAGGTTTGTCTGCATGTAGTCAGGTGCAACGGCTTCTGGGTGAAGCATTTCAAGGTCCTGAACTCTTAAAACAAGTAAAACAGAGATAAGACTTCCTTGTTCTCGAGAATCAGGTTTTTGTGTCACATGTAAAGATGTCTGAAAACTGCAACAGTGCTTCTCTAGTACCAATATAAATCCTTCTTCTCCATCATTGGTACACCTACAAAAGCAACAGGACAAATTACAGACATGAAGCAGCAGCCATTTTAAAATCCTCTTTTCAACACAAGTTCAAGTAAATCTTTATTATTTGATTTAAAGCAGGGTTTTTTTGGTTTGTTTGTTTTTTAAAGAACTACATTTTATCCTCTCTGGCATCATTATTCCTTGCTACTGTCACCACTAGCTTACTCATAAGGGCTCCACCAAGTCTACATCTGGATTTCTGTAAAACTGCTCTGTGACAAATAAAATTGGTTTCAATTGAATAGAATTACTGTCATAAAATGAGTTATAGCTCAGCTACATTCAGTTGAAGGGATTACAGTCAGTCGTACTAGCAAAATTATTTATACTAGTGAAATATGTAGATTTAAGATGATAGCTCTGAATATAATACATCAGCATATTTTCATACTAAAACTGGAGGTAAAACTGGAGTTCCTATATAAAATACTAACATGCATGATTTGATTTAATTAATAAAGACAATGGAATTTACTATAAGAACTGTAAAACATTATGCCTACTGAAGCTACAAGCCATGGCTAGGCAACTATGATAGATCTAATTGAAATCCTAATGTGTATTTTGCAGTGAGTTGTACAAAACCCAAAAGCCTATGTATAAATTCCAATACCAGAGTCAAGGCCGTGATCTGGAGTCATCTGATCAAATCCTGGATGCCGGGCCCAGCCTGGCATGAGCTCCTGTTTGGAGGAGGATACCATGACGGAGCCCAGGTCTGGCTGGTCACCATGCAGCAGGTTTAACAGGGAATTGTACTGAGGATCTGCCACCATCAAACCCTCGGCAGACGCAGCAGAGGGATACACCATGGGAGGTAACACCAGACTCGTGCCCTGCCGTGGACCACCGAGCCAAACACTAGAGCTCTCCACAGGAGTGTTAAGTGGCAGACGGGGGTTTGTGTGCAGCTCTTTATGTCTGCCAAGCCCAATTTGTCCTGAAAAATTTGTGGTTTCAAAGCATGGATGCGATTGCATGTTCCAGGTGCTTATACTTGTCTGCTCTGCAACATGTCCAAATAGAAATACTTCACTGTATGCATGTCAGTTTGTATTCACTATCATCTTGTGTTTATAAGGTATTAAGATATGTCTTACCAGATTTGACTGATTTGCGAGGTTTCTTGTTTTTTGTGATGTCTCCTTTTGGTTTGGTGATATTTCCTAAGGCACGTGAGAAATGTGCATCTACCATGCTATTAATATCTCCCTGAAAGTAGGTGAGGAGGAGACTTCCTGATTGCTCCTCTGCCTTCCCAGCCACTGGACTCCCTGGTTGGTGTTCCATTACTGAGATTACAGAGATTGCAGTGTAGGTTAAATGACCCATCTGACCAAATTATGTTACGTTAAAAGTGTCAGCTACGAATAAATACATTTTATGTTTTCAATCTCCTTTAAATAAAACAGCAAATGTTTCATAAACTTCTCTAAAGTGATGTTCTTGTTGCAACTGTGTAAAAGATGAAATGGAGTGGTACTTGAATGAAAATAGGGAAACCTCAAATAAACTTTGTGGGTTATGATGATAGTTACAAGAAGAATATCTAAAAGATAAAGTCTAAGAGATTCACAGTCATAAATGTTTATACTATAGATCTGACATTTATTCTTTACCCCCTCACCATATCTCGCACTTCGAAATCAGCAAAAAAAAAAAACTGTATAAGAAATAAACATTAACTTAAAATTATTATAGTGTAAAAATATCATCTCAAGAAGGAAATACTGTCATGCACATAATATGAGCGCATGTGTAGGCAATTATAAAAATATGAAGTCAGTGAATATTTAAATAAATCTCTTTATACTGGAAATTTAACTCCTTCAAATGGTAAAATAAAATAAAACATAGCACTCAAGTTCATAAGTTTATTTAATTTGCTTTCCACAGAATACATTTTTGATTAAAAAAAAGCATAAAATCTGATGTTATGACCTGCCCCAGCGAAAACATTAGATATTTTACTCCTAAAAGGATACATTTAATATTAATTGCAATGAGATGTGTAACGATTGCAGTTCCAGCATTTCCTGCGATGCCTTCTTACTTACCGGCAATAGATGTCTGGTAGCCAAACTGAAAAGTAAACAATGAGCCTGCTCAGAGTCTGCAGTGGGAATTCATCTAGACATCTGGGAACAGCTGGAATGAAAAAAAAATCCTTCCCTTTGGTGAACAATTTGTATTTCTCTTTAGCTATTAGACAAGAGGTCCTTCGTCAGCGTTAGTATTTTAATTAATGATGCCCTGCGCAGGTGTGTTCTTCCTGCAGTTCTCCCAGCATGAGCAGAATGTGCCTGAACTGGTCAAACCACACTGACACAGAAAGGGAAAATGTGCTTCTTAGAAACGTACAGTGACTTCTGCAAAATTAAACTCACCTCGCTCCCATCATTTCATTTTACCTTCCCAGATCTTTGTTCCACCAGTAAAATGGACTCAAGAGTAGATTCATGGTTTTCTCTCTTATTGAGTGCCATTTATAAACACCTTGTTCAGCTGTACTGACTTTTAAAATATTCAGAAGAAACATCTGTGTTGCCAGGTTTGAATACTAATGAACTGTTGCTTGTATTTTAAATCCCCATTGCAGTTAGGCTACATTGTTTATTTCAAATCTTATCCCAACATGACCCCAGGATCGCCACATACACACAGACTAATAAAAGGCCAATTGCCTAAATCAGTTGTTCTCAAAGTGGGTTGATGTGAATTATAGCCAGGGTCTTTGATTATTTTCTAGTGCGTAGAAATCCCAACACATCCCTATCAACGTTATTAAATGTATTACTTGCTTGATCATTTGAACAAGTTGGAACCCACTGAATAACTCAAAACCAGTTAGACCAACGTGTTCTGTAAGTGAAAAGTTCAGGAGTAAAAATACTGTGGTTTTGCTAAATAGGCTAGAAAACAAATTAACATTAGCTCATATATATATGTCATAATTCCCTTTTTAGTCAACTGAAGTGCAACATGTCACCGGTAGATGAGCTAATTAAATATAGAGTACATGGATTACCTATTGGAAGAAGAATTACGTGCTAAATACAGGATACCAGTTGGAATGGATGGAATTTCAAGCCCATAAAGGCTTACAGGCGGCACGGTGGTGCAGTGGGTAGCGCTGTCGCCTCACAGCAAGAAGGTCCCGGGTTCAATCCCCGGGTGGGGTGGTCTGGGTCCTTTCTGTGTGGAGTCTGCATGTCCTCCCCGTGTCTGTGTGGGTTTACTCTGGGTTCTCCGGTTTCCTCCCACAGTCCAAAGACATGCATATTGGGTTAATTGGCGTCTCTAAAGTGCCCCTAGTGTGTGTGTGCCCAACGATGAATTGGTGCCCTGTCTAGGGTTGATCCTGCCTTGCGCCCTATGCCGCCAGCTAGGCACCAGCTCTCCTGTGACCCTGAACAGGAATAAGCAGTTAAGATCATGAATGAATGAATGAATGAATAAAGGTTTACATAAATTTAAAAGCCTTATGAACAACCACACAGGAAATTAGTATTTGTTACTATGACCCTATGAATGAGAATTTCTTTGTCTGAACCTTACAAACTGAAATAAAAGAACAGGATTGACCCAAGCCTTTATGGAGCCCTAAGCACAATTTGATTTGTCAACCCCCCTGATACACCCCCCACCTCCTCATCTTCTCATTTTCTGCAGCAGGAATAGATTAAGTAGTATTGGCTAGCTAGCCCGTTAATATAATATTGCGTTTTTGTGTGATTACCTTTGACATATAACACAAAAAAAAAGATTTCAGTCTCTCTTGTGGGATATTTTAAGTGCTCTTGGGGGCCCTCTGGTGGCCCAGACACACCTAAGCAGCCACTTAAACCAGGTCTTGTACAAAAACATAGCCAATTGTTCTTTCTGATGCAGAAATACCTATAGATTATCAAATGGTCTGTTAAATCTAATAATAAGATCGAATAGTTATAACAGAGCATCTAAATAAAAGATTGTGGACGAGAGTCAATCAAAGTGCTGATACAAAGAGCTAATAACTAAAGCCGTCTGTGTTCCACAGCTACTGGAATCTGGAAATATGCATCTTTCAGGTCTATCATCATAAATCTATGTTCACCATTCACATCACAACTAGTATGTGTGGCATATAAAATGATGATTATTTCAAGAAAATGTCTACGTTTCGTAAATCTAGGTTGCAACAGATTGCGCTATTTAAAAAAAAAAAAAATCAGAACACAGCTTGAAAAGGACTATAGTCAGGATATTTGGCCCATATTCATTCATATACTTGTTCCTGTTTGTCTAGCAGCAACTGCACTTGTACAGACAGTACAGTCAGCGGGCTTGGTCTTATAACTTTGTGGGGTGAACTATGTGTTTGGTGGTGGCTGACAGTGAAATTGTAAAGAAGGGAGCCCAAAGTTTACAGCATGTTTTCATTTTACATTGTTGAGATGATTGGGGCATTTTTAGCGACTCATGCACTGGAGTGTTGGGTGACACCCTGAACCATTTGTGTGCCCTGGGCTGGCACAGAGACATCAACATGGCCTACACTGTGTCCTGCATCTCTTCCCATCTGTTGTTGCAGTCTCTGAATCCCAAGACTGCATTAATAGTATCATAACAGAAGAGGGAGCCTGAAGGCAACCTGTTGTCTCAGATGTTTAAATCACGTTCCAGACAGAAGGAGCTGTACGTCAGACAGCCTAATCCTAGTGCAGGGGGGTCCAACCTTATCCACAAAGAGCCAGTGTGGGTGCAGGTTTTAATCAGTGGATTTAATCAATGGATCTTGACTTTCAGTAGTGTGTGGCTTCTGCTTGGATGGAAGGAAGGAAGACTTGCACCCACACCGGCGCTTTGTGGATAAGGTTGGACACCCCTGTCCTAGTACCTCTTAGTCATTTTTACTGAAGACCTTTCCAGCTACTAATACCAGATGGCACAGAGCATTTGGAAATGTGCATAACAGCTCTTTAATAAATCTTTTACATTGTGGCATAATACAGTTATGCTCTCTCTTGGATGCACAATGAAAGGAGTTAGGGTATTCGACCAGTTGTGCCAGGTGGAACGCTTGTAACTGTGCTCATCACTGTTGCTGATGCAACAATGCAGCAAAGATGCTTCCTTTTTTTATTATGAATCCTGTAGCTAGAGCTTGCGGTCATATAGCTTGTTTTTTTCTTATTCCTTTGTTTTGTTTGTTTATTTAAACCAATTTCTGGTAAACAATATCATTTTTAAATATGAAATTTCAATCACATGAAACTTGGTATGGTTGTAGCCCCGTATGTCTGATACAGAATGTAAGGTTTTTGCTCCTAGGTGTGCACTGCCATTCATGCTAGCACCCCCTGAAGTGGGGCGGGCTCAATGCACTTTTTAGGCAATTTCTCGAAAAACATTTTGCTGAAAATGATTAAGTCTTTACGGTGACCTCTAGGAGGCACATGAATCTATGGAGCAGCATCACCTAATGAGTAATGTTCAAACTAGCACTTCATTGGCTGATATCTTGTGATGTAAAGACTCAAATTTCACAAAACTTCAGACCCATCACTACAACATTCTCTGGACACACCAAATCTTGTGAAATTTCATCCATAGGGGCACTGCACCTGACACATTTCAATATCTCAGCTATTTTAACATTTTGGCATGCTTCTTTCACTTCATTCTTGCTCTTTCTCTCACTTTATGCAGCAGTCATATTACACACCACTATGTGCTATGTCTAGTTTACAGAGGGCTCAGTGAGGGACAATGTCTACTGTTTACTTTTATCCCTGCTGTTCGAAGCAGCTCCTGAGATTGGTGAATAGTTAGCTGTATTCCCATAGCATTTAAAGTACATTTAACATGCTGCTATTGGTTATTCTCAAGTTAGGGCAAGGCTCTGTAAGTGCCTGATGAAGGTTTCTCAGGCCTAAACAAATCTTTACTGTGGCATAAACAGCACAAAACTGTCCTCTAAATACAAAAGGCTGAGAACGTTGCAAAAAAAAAACGTTAATCAGTTAGAAAGTTGTGCTATTAGCCTTGTGTCTTTTGTATGTTTCTATTATAAGCCACATGCTTGTGTTAACAGCATAGTCAAACATACATGCTAGAATTACTGCAACTGAATGTCTGTTTTGACTTACACTCATCCAATAGGCAGCATGAAGTGTCACCTGCACAACATGTGTATAATGTGTGGAGTAGTGCACACAAAATTCATAAACCATGTACATTTTATCTGCTGCTTATCTAGTGAACAAATACTTGCTTGATGTACACACTGTTTTACTCTTTAACCACCTGAAGATGTAGAATATAATAAATGATCAACAACATGTAGTTTTTTTTACATTAACAACCTTTCTTATATGGTATAAATACATGCAAGGAATTTCACAAAAAAGTTTGCGGCGAGAAAACCTTCATCAAAAAAGACTGCATAATAAAAGTGCTGACTGAATTAGTAATTAACACAGAATTGTACAGAGCTAATCATATTACAGCTCTTTTTAGTTAAGCAGGCCAAATTAGCACCATGCGACCTCCGTGTGACCGAGGGTTGAATGCTGCTGTCTCTCTTTTTTTAGTTTTCATCTTTTTGGCTGCTCCCGGAAATTTTCCCTTCACTTGTGGATTCAGATGGGCCGTGAGCCAGTTTGACACTCTTAGCTCTACCACCCAGCGTCACCGAACCACTCCAGTCTGAAGTGAAGAGGCAAACAGTTTTTCATCTTAATTAGCATGCAAGAAGAGACATGAGATGTGAACCAAAGTACAGATCAATATACTCTTCAGCTTAAATACTAACCTGAGTAGCCACTGAGCTTAAATCTTCCACAGCAGAGGTGAATTCTCCATTGCTTACGTACGTTCTCTTTCATGAGGCAGTGGAACAGAAATATAAAACAGCCTGAAACAAGCACAAAGGTGTCAGGCAGTTCAGTGGGTTTGTGAAAATCACAAAAGTAAGATTTTATTATTGTATTAGCCATATTATTGAGCAAAATTATAACTGTCATGTCATAAAGTACTAAAGTGGAACAGTGTTTGCTACTGTATATCATAGACAATCCCTGTCTTTGTTTGCGACTATTGCTGCTTTCTTACCTTGAAGAGTATTAAGTATCGAGAAGAGGTAGAAGAAGGGGACACGCACTGGACCCCAGGTAAAGAATTCCAGCATCCAGCTGAGACCGAGCAGAAAGGTAAGACTGGCCACCACACGCATTTCATGCAGCATTCTGCTGCGCCGGCCTGCTGCTTTACTCAGCTGCATGCCTCGTATTTGAACCAGCACCACACCGAACACGCTGGTGTTACAGATCAGGATCAACACCACAAATGCCACCACCGTCACATAGAATGCTATGTCATTCTGTAACCAGCAGCTGCAAAACACAACCGCAGGAAGAATAGAGGTGTTTTATAGAGGCAAGTCTAAGACAGGATTGCCATGTATCTAGATTAAAAAGATGACACTTACAAAGATGAGAAATCTTCAGCTGGGGATAGGAAAGGAGTGCTGCCATAGCAGTTTTTATCCACAGCAAGCACTACACTGACAATTATCAGAGGTAAACCTGGAAAAAATGGAACAAATATTAGCAGGACCCAGATATTATTTGTAACTGATTCATTTGTAACTTTGTAACTGATTCATTTAGCTTAAGCAGCACTGTCAGGCTTCTCAGCTCTAATGCCAGAGTTAAGCTGCTTTATATCTTCCAAACAGCTCAGCCATCACACAGATACTAGTGGGCCCAGTGTCGTGTGGAATATCTTTATGCAATTCTTCAATATTATATTCATTACTGAAGCTTAATAGTTATGAATCAGAGATTTTAGGGCACTAACAACACAAAACGCCTGCTGTGTACATGAATATGTTTTCAACAGCCGCTGCATATTTTGTCTCAAAATCTTATATAAAAATTCTCACCCCATCCAAGAACACACAATTTAAGGATGTAGGAGGAAACATAGACATTAAAGACTTTCACAAAAGCCAGGTACATGTTGATTGCCTCTATTCCCATCCAAGTGAATGTGGCCAAAAAGAAGTAGTGAAGAATGGCAGCCACAGCAATACAGAGGCCATAGTTGTTAAAAGAAGAAAGCCAGGAATTAATCATATAGAGCATGTTGAGACCCAGCAAGGCCCCTGAGAGGTTGATAAGGATCTTAGATGGGTAATCCCGTCGCAGCTGTCTGTAGCACAACAAGAAAGTGCTGGTTTAGAATTATGGAGTGAGCAGTCTTTCACAATATGCTAATAATTCATCACTGTGTACTCACTCAAAGACCACATAAGTCAGCACAGTTATGCCTAGAAAGATGGAGGACAAGCCACAGCCCAGGTATGTAATGACTGTGAGAATCATGTCATCTTTATGGTTTATGGGAGTTTTGGATATATCCTGGTAGATAACATGAAATAAGAAGGATGTTATGAAATTCAAACAGTTATTCAATATATTCTATATATATTAGAATATACACAACAACTGCCTACCAACAGCACTCCAAAATGTGTGAGGTGAAAACAGAGGCATGATGTATGAGTGGCATTGCTAGATTTAACATGGCATCCATCATCATCCCAACCACCTTTTCCATCTGTCACACGAACAAACACATTATGAAATAAACTGCAGGTTCCCACTGATCCCGCAGATAGAGAGATCTCACAATAGATTGAAGCAATGTCACACGAGAGGGAGTTCTGTTATACTGAAAAACAGCACAGCCGTGGTTCTCTCGTAGGTGCGACACCATAGGCCGAGTGCCGAAGATAATCACAGGCACGCTGATATTCAGTATAACAGCACAACCTTGAGCATTATATTGATTTTATCCAACAGTTCTACAAGCAGCATTTATTAGTTGATAGTAATAAGTCACAACAGAATAATTTTTGTTTCTGGGCTCCACCTACACAATACTTCAGCAACTGGGATTAAACTGTTGTCAAGCGGCTCATAAATAAAATATTTTCTTGCACATTAGCTTGCTATTTTGTGTAGGAGTAAATGTAACCTCCAGAAATGAATTAATAATAAATGTAATAAATGAAATTTTATACATTTAACTCATTTGGGGAAATATGTTCATCCTTGCAGGGCAAAGTTTGTTATAATCTAACACATAACAGTTGATAATGTAGCCTAATTAATGGTTTATAGAGCACACCTGTAAACCAGAGTAACTCATGTATTGTGAAAAGTCCCAGTGCTGTTATGCTCTAATATCAGCACTCATGGGATTCCTCTTGTCCAATCAGATTACTCAACTGGAATTAACTGTTGTTTAAACAACATTATAAAATGAAACTCACGGTTCCTCTCTAAGTTCCAGTAGACACACTGGACCGTCTCATAGTCCTATAAGAAAGGAAGTGTAGATTTTTTAATTTTAGGATAACACTGGGGATATTTCACATATGAGAACAGCAGGAAAATATCACCGCCCCAATTATTACAAACGTTATTACAAACCTCTTTGGACTGAAGATGATGGAGAGTGATTACAACTGGGTCCCTCAGGTCGATCACACTAGCATTGATTACACTGGCAGAAACCACGTAGGAATTCAGCACCAGGCTACTATAATGGTCCTACAGATTGGACATTCAAGGGTGAATCCATGTATTTCATTCCTTTAAAAAGTTTACTTGTCATGAGGCATACGCTCAATGGTACATTGTACCCTTTAATTGTTTTATAAGTGTCCCAGTGACAATAGTATAGTTTTTTTTTTTCAAAGAACATAACACATCTTAAGAACATACATTTAATTAAGATAAGAAAGCAAGGATGAATTTGATATTGATGCAGAAGGGGACAAATTAAAGGAAAAAACAATGTTACAATGTGACAAAATCCACCAAAAGAGCTTCAATGTGTCTATAGATTCAACAAGTCTCTGGAATTGAACTGGAATGATGAACGCATAGTGATGGCTCTCTGTTGGTACCTCGAATAATGAAGGCTACATCAGGGTTAAGAGCTTTCTCTTACAAAGCCCCACAGTTATGGAACAACCTTCCAATTAGTGTTCAGGATTGAGACACAGTTTCAGTGTTTAAATCTAGGCTGAAAATGTATTTCTTTAGTCAAGCCTTTTGTTACTAGCTTTTCTTCTTAGATAAAGGTGTATAGCTACAGGGTTCTTGGCATAGAGTGTTCTGGTCAACTGGGATGTTTGGATGCTGTGGTGGAGTGGCGGGACGCTTTATGTTCCAGGGCTCCCTCATGTCTGCGTTACCTTCTGGCTCTCCTTTAGTTATGCTGTCATAGCTAGTCTTGCCAGAGTACCTGCTTCCACTCTGAACAAAATGTACATTTCTTTTTCTAAAGGTTGGTGAATTAGCATACCTAACAGTCTGTGTTTTTTTTCTCCCCCACCTCTTTCTTCTTCCCCCCCAATACCCCAACCGTCCCTCCCAACCCCACCCCCCACCACATGATTGAGCAACATGTGCTACACCCAAGACACCATGAGACACTAGACACAATATACTCCTGCTGAGGGTGGCATCTTGTGGACGGCCTGGAGTTCGCCAGAATGGACAGCTTAAAGAAACTCAGTTAATTTACATCTGATGTGGGCAGCTTCCATGATGTCTAGGACTGTTGTCCATGGACAGTTTTGGACTTTATCAGTCAAATCTCAATCACTGAACAGTTTATAACTTCAAATTT
>JAOVVH010000043.1:18542666-18554781 GCA_028566435.1 Scorpiodoras heckelii
TAACCTAGCTAGCTAACCTAACTGTGCAGGTGAGTAGTTTGGTTTTATGGTTGTTGGGTAGTTAGTTGTGTTTACAGACGGGATTACAGACGGGCTGTAAAATAAGGTCAGCGTTAGAAAAGTCACGTGTGACCGATGGCTGTAGTTGACACGGATGTGTCTCGCGCGCTTGTCTGGCGCCGCTCAGGGACACGTAGCTAAAGGATGCTCCTGTCATCTTGTGACTGTGTGGCTGATTAGCTGAATTAGCTCCAGGGGCAAATAACAACTCTTTAACACCGTGAAAAGCGGCAGGTAAATGTATTTAATGTGCGTTTCCAAGCGGTAAATACAGATAACCTAGTCGCTCGAGTTGTTAATGTTGAAGTACTCGTTATCTTGTGATTGTCTCTGAGTTAACTAACTAACTAGCTTAGCGTTAACTCGCTTAGCTTATCTGTAGCAACTCTCAGACTTCACACACCGGCAAAGCTAATTTCCTGTCAGCGACCCGGTATTCATCTCGCTGTGTGATTGTGTGGTGTAATTGCTCGACATGTTGATCGTATCTGTCTGATCTGAGCTCATTATCACTTTATTGATTGATTGGCCTTGTGGATAGTAGCGTTAGGGTTGTCACGATACCAGCTATTCGTCTTCGATACCATTACCAAGACCGGTATTGTGATGCGCGATACCGAAACGATTCTTTGGTCAGTTTAAAAATAAGTGAAGATTAGATTTACGATGGTTAGGGTTCAGATGAAGTTTGTTAGCTTGATTGACAATTTCTTCCTTATTGTGTGTTATACAAAGCTCTCGAACATGAATTAACAGTGGTTTAAGGTTGCCACCTCACAGCGCTTGATCCTGAGATCAGCTTCCTGTGTGAATTTTGCATGTTCTCCCAGTCTTCCTGAGGGTTTCCTCCCACCTCCCTCCTAAAACATGCAGGATCGGTTATGTTAAATTGCTCCTAAGGCCAGGATCAGACTTCATGTATTCACTCAGCCTGACTTTGGCACAGTTTTGTCATCGTGTGTACACTTCCACCGTCGATCCTGAACGTGAACGTCAGGAAGGATGAACTGGCTTCTTTACCCGTTGTAGCATGACATAATCTAAGATCAGTGATGTGGCGTCTTGGATGCCCCGTGACACCCTGACGAGACATCTAATATGTCAGAGTTGTTTGTATTTCCTTCCTAGCTTGACATCTACAACAACATCGCCCTTGACGTTGACCAGTAGGATGAATGAATGCACTTTGGTGCACGTATGTATAGTGTCACTTGCCTCTTTAGTGTCTGCTCGAGAGGGTATCATGACAGATTTAAAAAAATGTTGGTAAGAAAAAGAAATAGCAGCAGCACTTCAGCAGCCTGGTGAGCAGCTGATATAATTAGCAGCAGCCAAGTCTGTGCCTGGTCGAATAAAAAACTGTGGAAATTAAACAGTTTGAGGTGAAACACTTTTTTCCTGAGCCCAGTTCTGCAGCCAAGATTGACAATTTCTTGACCCTCCTCCCTTATGAACAACTTATGAACTAGCACATGGTCATGTAAGGCACCATACGAGGATCAGTTGGCGTCATACTTGTAATGTTGCCAGTCTCGCAGCCTAGACATGGCAAGACTTTATGGCACTCTGATAGCCTAATCTGTGTAGTCTAAACCCAGCCTAAGTATGAATGTGTGTGTATGGTGTCCTGCAGCCCTGTGCTCGACTGCCATACCATCAGACACGTGTTCCCGCCTTATGCCTAGTGTTCTTGGCCCTATCGCTGACCGTAAAACAGTTACTAAAAAAATGAATGAATTTACAATAGTTACAGAATACTAAAATAAAGAGGGTTTAGTCGTAGCATCTCTCTCCAGCGTTGAGTAAAGAGCTGAGGGAAACACTAGCAGTAAGCAGCATAAATTCCTAAGGCTGCAATTATTTACGTTTCATATCACTTTCTGTTTTGAACATGAATATATTACATCACACTTCTTCCAAATGAGGGTATGTAACATGTTTTCTAAATCCATGAAGCTGCTACTCTAGCCACAGTGTGTGGTTTTGCCCATCCTAATCAAATTAGGGGAAATGAACGTATCAAACGTTATAGATTCAAACCGTTTGCCACAGGTTGGTATTGAAAATTCATCCGAGTTTTTGCAGCTTTGATGGACAGCAAGTGAAGGGTGTTTGTAGCTAGAGGATTGAGGTTGTAAAATAGTCCCCAAGGTCTATAGCCTGCTTTCTTCTCTTTTAGTGTTTCTTCTTAATGACCTCAAGCTAATTGCTGAATAAGGCATTTTAAATGCCCGCAGAAATACACAGTCTTAGAGAGGAAACTTAAGAAGGTAAAAAGTCAATATATGGCTTGGGAATTGACTGCATTATGGGATTGCTCTGTCATTTTGCTAGTGTAGTTCTGACAAGGTGATCTGAACGCTAACGAGGGCCTCGGTGGAAATCGCATCTCACAGACCCCAACTAGGAATCTGTGGCCCGATTGCTGAGTTCTAAGCAATCTTGGAGAATCAGACATAGAGGAACAAATGCCTATAGTAAACAGTAAGGTCAGTTGTGAGCTAGTGTGTCCTGACACAGAGACCTGGCTTGCACCACCAGCAATGTATTTGTCTTTGGACACCCCTTCTGGGTGCAGACACCTGGCTGTATGCACCGTCATTACAAGCATCTCCTGAACCAACCATTGTGCCCTTCTGCCAAATGAGTGACTCTCAGAAGCTAGCTATCAGTGGACATGGGGTGGACCCTATAGCCCTTTTTCGACCAACATGGAACGTTCTTGGGACACTGGAGCTATTTGTTTTGAGCAGAACCATTGTAATCAAGGATGCGTCATCTAGAGTGTGTTGCACAATGCACAGCAAACGTAAACAGTAGTAGCAAGATTGCGGATAATCTGTGTGCTTTTGTTCTGTTATTAGAGAGATTTGTTTTTATCCAAAACACAAACATGGATCAACTATTAATTATAAGATGTAGAAGACTATTCTGTTTAGTGTGAGTGTTATAGAAGATGCTTTTATATGCAGGCATATAGCCTAAAGGAGTATAAAGGAAACCCTGATTCAGCAAATAAGTTTCTTAATTTGTCGTCATATATATTTTTAAAAAAAAAACATTGGGGGGGGCAGGAATGTGGCTTTTCTGATGATTTCTCACCTCCAACATGTAGATTATCAAAAACACGCTATTCCTTTGGTTCCCGGCTGGGATACAATATTTTGGGTTCCCGACCAATTAATTTTTGCATTTGTTTCAAAATGCTCTGAACGGTTCCTAATTAGGTGCGGGAATGGGAATGGATCCGTTCCATGTTGTTGAACAGGGCTATAAGATGCTTTTGTGCAAGGCAGCATCTGAACTCGTGGTGCCCTCGTGATGTATGTGACTGTCAGCAGTGCTTCAGAACTGATAACGTGAATTCGAGGGCTAGATAGACCACCCAGAATGGCTCCAGATTCATGTCATATACACACCACAGTCATGAAGTGATGATGGGAGTCTGTGATCAGCTTTGGAGGACAGGTTACCTGTAGCTCCTGTAGTCAGAAGTTGTTGCACAGAAAACAGAAGGGAATGATGGCCATATTATGGAGTTATATATACATCAAATATGACATCATTCTGTGACTTTTTGAATGTTTAGTATAATACTATGATGCATGCTCTTCTTTATGTTTAAGATGGTAACTTATTTCCCCTGTTAGAAACCATTATAAAAGAGAATATCTGTTTGCGTAGTGGAGGTGACATGCATTTACAGGAAGATTTCAGCACAGTGATGACGTCCTGCTTTTCCTGTTGGGGTTTGTAGCAGAGGCCTTTGATACATGAGGTCAAATGACACAGCACTTATGTGTAATTGCAGTGTTTTCCTGTTGAAAACCTATAATTACTGGCAACATTTCACATATAGACTAGAAATGTATCTAAGTGAAATGCAGAAAACATTGTGTAAAATATGGCCGATAGGCTTAACTATTGTTTCTGCAGCCTGTATTGGAAAATATTTTAAAATAGAAAATGCATAAAAATCTGCAGAAAATCACTTGTTTGAAAGAAAGCCTATTTCTGGTTAAAGGATTTGTTGATCATTCAGGGAAATGCAGATCTTATTTGACCTGCCCTTTCTTTATACATTGATGGGAAGCTTACAGCTATGTTAATGCATCCAGTTTAATATTGTAGACACTTCACATTTACTAATTTTGTTATTAGCCTGTTTGGCTGGTGACTTGAATGCATTTCAGTCCAAACCTAAATAACTCAAAAGCAAGTTGGCCTGTAAGTAATGATGCATGGCCTTGATGTGTTTTGTCAGTGAAAGGTTCAATATTAATGCCTCTGATAAATAACCACAATATGATTGTACACATTTACATAATGAGCCTAATATTTGTATAGTTGCACTATATTCATAAAACTGTACCAAGGGCTCTGTGGAGTTTATTTTGCTCCACAATGTGATAACAGTAATGGCTGCACATATTACTAAGACCCAGTGTAATGCTGTCAGAGTTGCTTTTTTCCCTTGGTACCTGCAATGAGATATGAGATCACGTATATGAGTGTATAGAATGGAGAGAGGTCGAGAAGGGGAATCACAGCTATACCCTATGTGAAGGCCTGCATTACTGGCATCTGCAATAATACACTTCCTGTTGTCCTAACCAGTGCAGAAACACACGCACTCAGACTGACTTCTTTTAGTAACAGGAGCCCAGTGACCGGCTGTGAGCCGACTCTCTCGGCCTGGTGTGGTGTCCCTCCCAGTGTAGAGGAATACAGAGGGCTGTAGTGTGTTTGCATGACTGTATGTAGTGTTTTCTCTGACTGAGTGAAATGGGGGAAATTTCAGTTAAATTGTCTAGTTATTAGTTTAGAGCATACAACATAAATTATTACAGAATAGTCTTTCAAATAAGTATTTGGAATACGCTTGCAGATTTTTCTACATGTCTGTTGCTCCTTACAGTTTTATTTGCCTCCCGCACATGATCATCATTCTATCAAGAAGCTGTGTTAAGTGTGGTAACATACTATGGGCCTTACTTTGAATAATTTGGGACACTTTTGTGGCAAAAAAAAAACCCTTGGCCCCATGTGTGCCCTAGAGCACCTCAGATGTGAAGGTAACTGTTGCCTGAGAAGGGAGACTCCTGATAAAACAAGTCTATGGAAATTTCTTTTAGACCAAAAATGAGTACAATTGGAATCTCTGCCTCATATGTCTGTAGACATCTGTGTCATTTTTTGTGAAGATTAATGGTTTGTGTTTGAGGAACAAGACAGAGAGAAGGGAGGGGAAGCAGGATTATTTTTTTACAAATGTCAGTTACTGCTGAGGCCAAAAGTTTACATACACCTAGGTTGATGATGTTTAATCCCAGGTTTTCATAACTCCAATCACTTCATGTTATAGTACATTTCTTATGGAAAGTCACTTAGGGCAGATACACTATATGGCCACAACTTTGAACACACTGTATGAAATGTCTTTGTAAGCTGTTGCTTTATAATTCACTGTTACCAAGTGTCCCAAACCTGTTCCAGCATGATAATGGCCCTGTGCACGAATCGAGCTCCATGAAGACAGGGTTTGGGTTCACAAGAGCAGTCTCGGGCCAGTGGTTCTTTTTCTTATTGCTGTTGTCAGCAAAATATTGATTTTAAGTCATCACAAACAGAAATAAGTCTGATCTGTGAGTAATTTAAGGACTTCTACTACTAGTGAAACAGAAACCATGCAGATCAAAATTGTTAGGTCTGGAAAACAGGAGCACGTCAGCTTCCCAACAAGTTACAAAGCTGGTGGAAAGTAAGTGGTGGACTGAAACATTATAGTGTGCTGGATCCACTGAATGTGTGAACAGTACACTGATTAGTGTTCTACAGTATACTAGTACTAGAAAGGTAGCACAATACCCTGCCATAAAAAACAGGACGATACGCCACTTTATCATTACCGGTATTTTAATGACAGTGTTTTAATAAAAGAAGTATTTCCTATGAGGTGCGTCGATGCACTCTGCTTCCACGCCCTGCAGGCACAGTGCACGTCAATTGTTTTCTCTCATATGGATGCAGCTTTTATGGTGACAGAACGAGAGCCTTTGCTGAAAGTACTCTTGCCGACTGTGCATGGCTTGTAGAAAAGGCAGACGCAGAGTATGATTGATTTTTTTGACAAGCGAACTTTTTTTGCTATCAGAGTGTGACGAGGCAATTATGGGCGATGAAGGCTGTTTATTTTCTTTGTATCATTTTAGCCAAGTTACCAATGTGGCAGATATCATTATATGCAAATGCAGTGTTCATTCATGCTGGTAATGTAAACTTGCTGCTAAAAATCAGGCATATGCAGAGCAACACCTGTTAAAAATGATCAATTTATACTCGGTCAGTACTGGCAATGGTAATTATGGCATGTACATTTTGGTCAGTAATTATTTTTTACTAGGGTCAGAATTGATTATGTGAATACTAATAAAGTTTCAGTTATTGTACCTTTGTTCACTGTTGTAATTAAATTGAAAATGGAAACTGACGCCATACCTGACTAACCACTAACTGTAATCAGGCACTGAAAGAAGAATAAGTTAGCTAGTAGCTGTACCTTAATCCAGAGAAAATGTCTTTTCATGACAGAGCAAATTAATTTACAGCTACGAGCAATTTCTTCTGAATGGTTTCTCACTCCCCAAATTTGGAAGAGGATTACGATTGGACTCTGATTACATTTCATTTTGCTGCGAACACCGCACTGCTCCTTGACGAAATACAATCGTGTGTTGTGTTTTGTTTTGGCACATTCACAGCGCCACACAGAGGAATACAGTGCCGTTGAGCTGATCGCATTTTAAGGTGCTTTGTGTTCAATTCTGACACAAATTCAATATTTCATTCTTTAAATGCAAATCCACACACATTGTTTCTCTGTTCAGAGATCAAGCAGCGTTAAATCATTGTAATGGATCTTTTACTTTTATTTATGGTACATTTTCCACACGTCGGTGTTTGAACCCAATCTCATGTGCATTGCATTTCAATGAGGCGTTTATGTTTGAAGTACCTCACGGGGGAACGCAATAGTGTTGTAACTTGATTACATGTTGAGGTGTATCGTGTTCGGCTGTGACATGAATTCAGCCTGCCGTTTTTGAAAATGCAAATCTTCGTTATTGTTTTTCAGTAAAGAAGTGAAGTGATGTGAAGAACAGTGTAATAGTGGTTTTGCTTTTCAGTTTGGCACGTATTCTGCTTGTTACTATGGAAAAGCAATACACCGTGTGCATTGCATTTTACATTTTGGTGCTGTGGTGATTGCTTTTCAGTTTGGCTTTTCATTTCCTCTTCATACTTTTGTTGTCTGTGTCTTATATTAAAATTAGTTGGATGATCTGAAACATTTAAATGTTACAAATGAGCAAAAATAGAAGAAATTCAGAAGGGGGCAAATATTTTTTTCACAGCATTGTATTTCTGAATACCCCGGTATACCGAAAAACTGTGATATCGCCCAAGCCTATTGGTTAAAATGTATTTTTTTTACTTAGTGGCTCTTTTAGAAGCAGTTTGATGCTTTTTGTTGTCACTGCTCCAGTCGGTTATATTTGCCTTAGTAAGATGGGCTCGATCACTTTGCCAGTGTTCATTGTTTGGCAGCTGTGTATTTGCATGCTGCATGTTGTGTAGTCCACGCTGGCAGAAGGTGACGCAATGTCCTTTTGCATACTGAGCAGATTCGCCTGCTTCATGGCTCTGAAGTGCTCTTGAAACAGCTCCTGTCTCCTCCGACAGGGCACACAAGTAGTGTGGAGGCTGCTTGCTAATATCATAAAGAAGCAATTACATGCATCTCCTAAGGTACATGATTAGGAAGGCAACAGTTAGCTTGACAGTCATCTAGTTTGTCAGTTCTTTTTTTCTTTTTACTTCTTTTTTTTTCCCCAACACGCATTTTTGGTCAACGATATTATATACTTATACATCACCAGTCCACGTGAAAATTGGTATTGTTGTAGCCCCACATATCTGATACCCTTCGTTCTAGCACCCCCTGAAATAGGGTAGGCTCAGAGCAATTTCTGGGCAATATCTCTAAAATCGTTTTGTCAGAAATTATGCACTTTTATGGCAAGTTGGCATCTATGATGGGCGTTACCCTAGCCTTACAATTCCTTTGTGCAGTGTCACCACCTCGTGAAAAATGTTGAAAGCAAAAATCTAACATTTCACTAGCCAGTATGTAAAAGCTCATGGCACCCCACATAACCATCACATTGTTTATACTGTCCAGGGGCGCTTCAACTGACATTTCATTTCACTTCATTATTGCCCTTTCTCTCACTTTATGCAACGGGCAAATCATGCACTGCTATGCAGTACATCTAGTTTATGGAAGTGTCTGGTACAAGGCTGGCCTTCAAAATCAAGTAATAGGTCAGCTGTTAAGGAAATGAAAGGATGGTGCATCTTACAGTGACCTCAAATTGTGTCCATAGTGTCAATATTTTTTGTGACCACCATTATTATCTAACACTGCCTTAACTTGGGTATGAAATTCACCAGAGCTGCACAGAATGTTACTGGAATCCTCTTCCAATCCTCCATGATGACATCACAGAGCTGGTGGATGTTAGACACCTTGTGCTCCTCCACCTTCCACTCGAGGATGCCCCGCAGGTGCTCAATTGGGTCTGGAGACATACTTGACCGGTCCATCACCTTTACCTTCAGCTTCCTCAGCAAGGCAGATGTCATCTTATAGGTGTGTTTGGGCTCATTATCATGTTGGAAATGTGGGAGGGGATCATGCTCTGCTTCAGGATGTCACAGTACATGTTGGAAATCATGTTATCCCCAATGAACCGCAGCTCCTCAGTGCCGGCATCACTCGTGCAGTCCCAGACCTTGATGCTACCACCACCATGCTTGACTGTAGGGAAGACACAGTTATCTTGGTACTCCTCACCAGGGCACCACCACACATGCTGGCATCCATCTGAGCCAGACAAGTTTATCTTGGTCTCGTCAGACCACGGGAGATGGTGCCAGTAATCCATGCTCTTGGACTGCTGGTCTTCAGCAAACTGTTTGTGGACTTTCTTGTGCGTCAGGCTGAGCTCTCACTTCAACCTCTGCAGCAATGCTGGCAGCACTCCTGCATCTCTTTTTTGAAGCCAACCTCTGTATATGACGCTAAACACGTGGACTCAACTTCTGTGGTCGACCCTGGCGAGGCCTGTTCTGAGTGGAACCCGTCCTGGAAAACCTCTGTATGACCTTGTCCACCATGCTTTAGCTCAGTTTCAGGGTGATAGCAATCTTCTTATACCCTAGGCCGCCTTTGTGTAGAGCAACAATTCTATTTCTCACATTATAAGAGAGTTCTTTGAATATCCAATGGCCAGAATGAGAGAATTGTATACAAAGCACCAAATTTAACAGCCCTGCTCCGCATTCACACCTAGAACCTTGTAACTCTGAGTCACATGACACCAGGGAGGGACAATGACACAATTGGGCACAATTTGGACATGTTCACTGTGAGGTGTACTCGCCTGTGTTGCTAGCTATTTGGTCATTAATGGCTGTGTGTTGTTATTTTCAGAAGACAGTAAATCTGTACTGCTATACAAGCTGCACACTGACTACTCCAAGTTATATTCAAGATCATTTCTATAGTGTTGTCCCATGAAAAGATATAATAAAATATTTGCAGAAGTGTGAGGGGTGTAATCACTTTTGTGACATACTGTAGATGAAATGCTGTAATAACTTTTTAAAAAATAATGTAATATCCATACACATACACATACACTTTAAACCACCTATTTGTTCAGGAAGTCTCTGCATCCAGATCAGCGCATCACTGTGCCTTATTTGAAGAATTAATTCACTAATCAATATCTATGCATCTCGGTTTCACATTTAACAAATTAATAGCAAACCCTATTATCTACTTTTTTAGTACATGCCTACCATGTAAAGAATAGGGGTTATTCATGCTGTTAGATTTTTTTTTGTTACTATATATTGTTACTCACACTTCTCTGCATACAATACTTAATGCTTTTCATTATTGAATAAATTTTTATTGAAAAAATTATTATTGAAACAAATTTTGAATTATTGAAACAAATTTTCAGGTTACTTTTTCATTGTTGGGGGGCTTTAAGGACAGGGGTTGTATGAGCTGCCACATCTATAGGCTGAAGTGCCTTACGATTTTTTGCCTTTGCAAATATCAACAAAGATGTTTCTTTGTGTTCAGCTCAACATGCCCAATTCCACACCTGCTGCATACCCCAGTCACACTCATGCGCATTTGTTTGACACTTGGCACAGTAAACAGGTTCTTTCACTTCCAGGAGGCATCCGCTTTAGCTTTTAGTAAACATTTGTGTATTTTTAAAACCCTTAACTCAAACAAATCCAATTCAATCTGCACAATTTATTGAGTATTTTTCCAGCTTTGTGTTTGTGTTTGCAGTGTTTTGCTAGCACGTTTCTGGCTTCAGAATTCTGGTGATATGGAAAACCACACACGGCAAATTAGATCTGTTTTGTGACAGAGACGATACGGCGATTTGCTCGTACTGGTGATATAGATGGGGATAAGGGTCAAGTAAGCCTAGTAAGTTGCATTAAATATAACATTATGCATGTAATATGTCATAAGTGTAGGTTTAAGCCATGTGTGGGTTTTTTTGTGTGTCACTGTATGTGTCACGCTGGTGAGTTGCCAGGGCAACATTTTTTTTCAAATAGGTTTTTGCCATGGGTCATACTTTACCATCCTGCTTTATTGTCCTTTGCCAATCACATGCCTAGTTAATGTAGTACAGCGTTGATTTCTACAGCTGATAACCTCGCTTTGTTTTCTTGTTGCCGGACTTCCGGTGCAGACATTTCCCCCCTGAAATTTTCTGCTGTGTTGGATATTATGCTAACACACAGCCTGCTACTCAGCACTAAAAGTGAGAAACATGCCACAGCCCACATGCGTTTGACAATATTCTTATGATTTTTGTGCTTTAAAATGATGAAGCTGGTGTGATGTTTTTTTTGTTGTTGTTGTTGTGCCTCATACAGTGCTATTTTTTATTTTGTGGTAAATCCTTGGTTTATTATGCCACAAACTTTACAGAAGTTTGTGGATCCTTTTTCCTTTAAGATGCATTGTCTGTTAGATGTCTGGTGTTTGCTTACAGGTTGAAATAAAATAAAATGTTTCACGTATCAGTATTGTGCTCTTTAACCATTTTATCACTACTCAAATCCTACCTTTTAGCTTAAAGTGTGGATTATCTTATAAACGTGACCTTTACAGTGAAGTACATAGTAATTTGTTACCCTGGTTTAAGTGCATGTCCAGTGAAAACCTGTCAACTTTAAAAATGTCATCGGCATCAAAAATTTCAGCTCACGTTTTTTGGTTCACGTCTTTCATCAGCATGTTGGTTTATTTTCACTTTGTTTAATGGTTTTGTAAATGACCCACAATGCCATTCAACTGTCTGCTGATTGTGCCATGAATGAGAAATGTCCTTTGTGTAATCTCTAGGGTCCCAAAAGTTTCAGCCCCTAACTCTTTGCTAACTGTCAGAAATCTGCATTGCATTTGTTGTCTCCATGACGTCTACGTCGGCTTCATCTTCACTGTGATGTTGAATGTTACAAAATGATGAGAAGAAAAGAGCTCTGGCACTTTTGTTTTTAGGTGCAAACAACAAAATTAGACTGCTTCTGCTATGTGTTCGAGATCAATATTATGTGTGAGAACTAGGGATGTGCCCATCAAGGCATTTTTTAACTGATCGGAATCGGCTTTACTGAAGCCCGATCTTTTGTTTTACGTCAGCGGTAACGCAGGTGTCGTAAACGGAGAGCACAATTTGTGGCAGGACGTGTCTATAGTGTCTGCTGTGTGGAAATACTTTAAAGTGGAAACAAGTCCAAGAGTGAAGTGTAATGTCTGCAATGCGAGCATTTCACGAGGTGGTAAGAGCGGAGCCACGTTCAATACTAAAAATTTGATACGGCACCTAAAAAATAAACACTCAGCCGAATACAGCGAGTTTATTCAGGCAACTCAGGCAAAGGCTGC